>JAWNPA010000039.1:17312500-17580000 GCA_035045345.1 Drosophila hamatofila | reverse complement strand
AACAATTTTTAGCGTAGCATAATATTATTATTATTATATATATATATATAAACTTTTTTTTAAATAAACTTTTTTTTTGTTGCAATAAATTGACTGAATGTAGCATCATATGCATCTGTGTATGCGTGTGATATGCATACTACATACATATACACTTATACACATACACATATAAATGTCTAAAGTTAATTACAGTTAAAGTTAAAGTTACAAGTGTCGTACAGTGTGTGCATGTATATGTGTGACTTAAAAAAGAAATAAATAAATGTATTTATAATTAAAATTAAAAGATGAAAAAAAAACAGGACTACAAACGCGCCTAGGCCTTATAACTAAGAGCTGTTGATGTTTATAGGGCTTAATTCTAATTAAAATAAACTCGGGGGAATGGTTTTTTTTTATTTTGTCTTCCTTCTGTATATTTATTTTTAGCAGGCACAGTGGCACGCACACACACACAGTCGATGCACTGCTCTCCGTCCCCACGCTCGTGTGCGTGGTGTATGCGTGTGTCCACGTGTGTGTGTGTGCGAAAGGGATAGCAAGCATGTACTTACCGTTAGCTTAAGTCTATGGCAATTTGTTTAAGTTTTTAGTCAAAACTATTTTCTTTTTGCGCCGTGTTAAAAATGTTAAAAATATAAAAAAAACAATTGCTGACAATAAATGGAAAAATATGCAAAAAATAAAAATAAAATAAAACAAACAAAGCACAGCAGAAAAACTAAAAAAAAAAACCGAATCTAATAATTGTCAAATATTTGCTGTCTGCCTCACTCTCATGGCACACAGCGTTTGTATTTGTGTGCGTAAATCAATTGTGAATCTAAATGTAAACTATTTTTGTTAGCTTCTTAAGGGGGAAACTATGTTTTAAATATTTACCCAACCCAATATGATATATCTAAGCATTAAATAGCTACGACTACGATATGTACATATATAAGTGAATGTCATAACAAACAACAACAACAACAACACAAATTGTGGGTGTGAAGGGAAGCAGCGTGCTTGCAGCTGACAGACAATCAAAGCTCAAAGATACTTAAAAAAAAATTAAAAAATAAATATTAAAAAAAAGTGTAACTAAATGAATCTTAATGAATGTTTAGCAAATTTCAATTGATGTATTTATCTCCAAATTGTAACTAAGCTGTTCGCGTGCACACGCTGCCAGATCCAATGGGAATGCATGAAAATAGTTGAATTACAAATGCAATATACCGAGAACTGTCATTAAACCAATAGGAAACACCTAAGCCACATAATATAATATATACACACGTGCAGAATAATAGATTAAGCTAAGCAAATTGTACAATATTTTTTAACGAGAACAACAAAAACAGCAGGAAGAAAGAAAGAAAGAAGAAAGCGTTAAGAAAACATAAAATAAATTGAATTAAATTAAATAAAATATATTAAATATATTCTAAACTGAAAAAATACAAATAAATAAATAAAAGTTAAAAATTATACAAAACTTGTGTG
The DNA here is from genome assembly GCA_035045345.1 of Drosophila hamatofila. Classification (NCBI taxonomy): domain Eukaryota; kingdom Metazoa; phylum Arthropoda; class Insecta; order Diptera; family Drosophilidae; genus Drosophila; species Drosophila hamatofila. The sequence continues at coordinate 17,578,509 of JAWNPA010000039.1, read as the reverse complement.
AATTTATTTTTGGACATTTTTGTTATTTTCTTTTTATGTTTCTTTTTGTTAGCCAACTGTAGATTGATTTTGCAATGAAGCAAATCTGTATTAATAGAATACAGATTTGCTTAAATTAATACAGATTTGCTCCATTGAAATATCAATCTACAGTCAAGCAGCTTTAAACAATGGATTCTGTATATACAAAATGAACTGAGCATTCACAAGAGACAAATTTCTCGACATAAATAAATGCTAAAGTGCTAAATGCTAAAGTGCATTGAAAATAATTTTTGAGAAAACCTCATGTTTCGCAATAGTCTTGAGGTCTTCCAGCTATGCTTAAATATCAAGAATTGAATATATGTAGCCCACATTCAACATTGGGAATACCTTTTGAGCAAACCTCGTATTTCATAATCATGCAGACCAAAGTTGATTTAGCTCTCTTAAAGTCTTCCAGTACAACATACTCTATAAGTAGTCAACAATACTGCCCCCTATGACATATCAGGCTGAAGCTATTAGAGTTTGAATCATAGGAGAGGAATCAATATTGTCATCTGAAGCTATCAGAGTTTGAATTCTAAGAAAGGAATCAATAATGTCTTCTGATCCATGTGATTTCAGAGTACATCAAATCAATAGTTGACTCCACAGCCAAGCCAAGATGACTCTACGTAATCCCACACTTGCCCAGTCAGATCATCCAACCACTGCCCCTTTCAAACATCATTCAATTGGAGAGAAAAAAAATTGTTCATAGATATGATGGTATAACACTTTAATTTCTTGTTTTTTTTTTTACTTTTTCTTTTAATTGGTGTTGATGATGTTTTATTTGAAAGAAATGTACATTTCTTGGTCAATAAAAAAAAGTGGTATTTCTCATGTTTTGCTTGTTCTGGAGTAGTGTGAATAAGCTAATAATGAGTATTTAGTTCATTCTTTTACTTTTATTAAAATTGTTGGCATTGGTTTCTTTTCTTCTTTGGTTTTTGTTTAAATGTAGTTTTACGAAAAAATTGTATTTATTTATTTATTCCTCTTCCTCCTCTTCTTCTTCCTCCTCCTCTTCTTCCTCCTCTTCTTCCTCCTCCTCTTCCTCCTCCTCTTCCTCTTCATCTTCCTCGGCCTCTTCGTCCTCCTCCTCGACGACCTCCTCCTCGACCTCATCCTCATCCTCAACGATATCCTCATCGGCCTTGGCGTCCTCCTCACCCTCGGGTGTCTCGGGCTCACCGGCCTTCTTGCCTGGTCGTTCGCCGAACCACTTTGGCAGTTTGGCTATATTGGGATAGAGGGGCGAAATAGGGAAATCAGTATTATCAAGATAGGCACATAAGCACATAGAGAGACATGGAAAACATGGCACGACAATGAACAAAATTAATGAAACGATTAGAGTGTGCTCCCTGCGGTACAGTAGTACCAGACTATATAGTACCAAATACAGTACAGTGCCAAGTGTGGTTTTGGGCTGGGCAATAGAGGCAATGTGTACATACATTTTTGACGGCCGGTGTATTGCTCCTTCTTCTCGTTCCAGATCTTCTCGTTCACATCCTTGGTGATCTCATCCCAGCCCTGTCGCCCAAAAGTGTGTGTTTAGCGTATGTATGTGTTTATATAGTATGTGTGTGGCGAACGTGTACGAAACACACACAAGTACAGTTGACAACAATTATAAAATATAGTGAACAGAACATAGAAAGAGATAAAAGAGAAATAGAGAGCAGACGTTAAGTGTGATATCGTTATCTACATGTCGTGTACCTTGTAACCCCATCTATATATCTAGCAAGCTGGCTAGCTGACTGTCTGACTGTCTGACTGACTGACTGATTGATTGATTGATTGATGAACTGTCTAATAATTGTATTGTGGACACAATGGATTCGATTTCGATTTCGATGTCAGGTCACTTTGGCGGTGCCCTTGGCAGAACATTGAACAGAGTATGTATGCAGGTACGAATAGTACAGAACAGTACAAAGGACAAAGACATACAAAATTAATAAAAACAAATATATAAACACTGAGATATTGAACAGACAGAGAGAGGACAGTGAGAGAGAGAGAGAGAGCGAGACATTTCTCAACAGTCAACACTTTTGCGCTCTTACATTTTGTGCGCTGAGTGAACCTTTCCTGTTTCTCTTGCCATGACTTTTCTAAGTTTTCCGCATACACCGTATTATAGCCCTATATTGGATAATAACATAGATATATATATAGAGAGAGAGAGAAGAGTGCAAAAAAAAAAGAACCCATTGTTGCGGTTGTACTAGAAGTTCTTCGTATAAAACCCACGGCCAATGCGAACTCTCGGCAAAGGTCAACCGAATACTTACACCCTCGAAGAGCTTCTTCTTGTCGTCATATGAGCGGGTATCCACACGTCTCTCATATTTGGAGGCGACTTGAATCTTGGGCTATATATGCAAAGGAACGAAGTTATATAGTCAATAACTGATAGATCTGATATATAGTATCAAAATAACGACACTTACCGGGTATTTGCCAGTCAAAGCTTCTGGGTCGAGACCCTTCTTCAAGGCTTTGTGCCTGAGCTGTTGCTTCTGTCTTTCCTTCAGCTCTTTCAACTGCAGGCAAATGTTAACTTATTGCAGGCACTGTCAACAGTCTAATATATATATTTATAGATACTCACATCGTAGTCCTGACGTTTCTGCCTTTCTTCCAAGTCATACTTCTCAGTTTCCAATTTGACGATGAGCTCCCACAGTTCCTGGGCCTTCTCACGCAGCTTCTGCTCGCCAAAGCCTTCGATAGCGAGGGGCTTGATGCGGAACGACAACGAGATCTTCTTCTCCTCCTCCAACTGTTCCTTAGTCTTGTTACGTTCCATGGCGGCGGACGACAGTCCCAACTATATGCGTGCAATTTTCGATTTTTTTCCATTTTATAATTGACACATTTCGTTGTGTGTTTTATGTGGTTTGGATTTGGTTTTGTGTTTTGTTTTCGGATTTATCGGATATTTGTTTTGATTGGGGGTTTTGGTTGCGGGTTACGGTGGTACGTGTGGAACAGGTACGGTTTAGAGTGAAAGACATGGATTTCAAATGATAGATTAGCAAAATTGTGTGTGTGTGTGTGTATGTGTGTGGATGTGAGTGTGGGTTTGGTGTGTGTCAAATGAGATTATATAATTTAAATATGGCAACGAACGGATACGAGTCGGATAAAAAGATAACAATAATACAATAAAAAAAAACACGAACACGAAATATACAAGAGAGAGAGTGTGTGTAGAAGGTAGAAACGGCAAGACACGAGAATGGTGTAGGGAAGTGTATCAGTAGGCTGCATTGATGGAATTTCATATAATTACCACGCCTGTCTCCTTCTTGGCAATGGTGAAGTTGGGGCCCTTCTTGTCCTTGTCCTTCATGGCCTGCAACATGGCTTGGCGCTTCTTTTCGGCCTCCTCGAGACGCATGCGCTTCTCTTCGATTTCGCGCTGCTTCTTCTCTTCGGCCTCGCGGACGCGACGCTCCTCCTCCTCCTTCTTGCGCTGGGCCATCTTTTGCTCCTCCTCGGCGCGCGAGATCTTGCGCTTGGCCTGCTTCTCCTTCAGTTTCTTCAGCTCATCCTCCTCCTTGGCTCTCTGTTTGCGCCATTCGCTGATGTATTCTTTCAGCTGTTCATCGAGATCGGAGCGCTTCTGATCCTGACGCTTGATGAACTCTGGATCGCCCTCACCTCTGCACGGCACGGCACGACACACACATACATCAAATATAATTGACAATTAGTAATTGAAATCGATCAAATGCTAAATCGCATCGTTTACTAGCTAGCATAACTAACTAAGCCGGTAGCTAAACTATGTTTATATATATATTTTAAATATATATAGATTTAGGCCTACAATTAATATTACATTGAAGTCCAAATTTATATTTTATGTTTATTTTTTGTATGAATATTATTTTGTAAATGTCTGCTTAAGTCAGATATATGCATAGTAGAAGAAGAAGAAGATGGACTTGTTAACAAATTAGTGACTATCTCATAAAGCATTAGATCCACAAAATTGTCAGTAATATCAGCTACAAGGCAGCCATTAGGCCGCCAATATATCGTATCTAAACTAGATAAAAATGAAGGCAAAAACATGCCAAAAATTATATATATAAGTATAAGATATTATCTAGATAATGATGTTATGTATAGATATTACATATATTGTGAATGAGTTAACTATATACAGAAAGATAGGGTGGGGGGTTCTTATGCATACTACAGCTGTGGTGAGTTTGGTGAGTTGGGTGAGTTGCTGTCGTTGTTTAGCCAGGCAGAGAGTTTGAACATTTCGTTAACATTACATAAACTATATAGTAAGTGGCTCAGCTTAAGATATCACTAAGAATTTTAGTATGGATTAGACATTTTTTACATAGTATTTCTTTTTTGTACACATTTCGTATGGCATCAACTTACTCGGCTGGTGTCTGAGGTGGTTTTCTATACGTGAGGCAAACATGGAGGTGGTTTTGATATAGATTTGGTGGATTTGTGTTTCAAAAAATTGATTGGTATTTTTTTTTTTTTTACATTTATAGTTTGGCACAAATTCACGATGAAGTACACAAAAACACGTGTTGGGTTGAGAGATTTGTTTTGTTTTGTTTTTGTTTTTTTTTTCATATGTAACAAAAATATTTATAGTTTTTTTTTTTTTTTTTTTTGTATTTTAAAAACAAAAAAATCGTTGAAAAGAAAGAAAAAAACATTTTTTGTTTAAAAAAAATTATTGGAAAAAAATTATTGTTTGTTGCAACGAAACGAAAATAATTGAAAAACAATAAATTAAATGTAAGTACGTATTTGTTGTTTGTTTGTTTGTTGTTGTTGTTGTTTTCTGTTGTTTGTAGTTTGTAAATTCTAAAACTAAATTCCAAGCAACGAACTGTAAGCTATTTTGTACAAACTTTCAAAAACTCAAAACTCAAAAAACTGAAACTGGAACTGGAGCTGGAGCTGGAACTGGAACTGGAGCTGGTCTTGTATGATCAAAAATAAACAATTTTGCTTGTGCTTTGTACAAAATCAATGTGAATAGGTTTTTTTTTTTTTTGTTTGGAAATGAAATTTGAGCAACGAACTGAACTAAATTTTGATCAAATTTTGGTATTTTAACATTCCGAATTTGTATTGATTTTTGATTTCTACTATATAAATTCTTTGTCGAGTCGGCACACATTTCCATTGCTATATGTATATATTTTTGATATTGCAAAATTTTAACTATTTCTTTGTTTTATTTTATTTCAATTTAATTTTTTTTTTTTTTGAGAGAGAAAACTAAAAACACCGAAATGAATATGTATCGTAGTAGCAGCCACCGAGCTGCTTTAATTGCATATTGAGTACATATATATACACATATATATATATACACATATATACATACATATATACATACATATATACACACATATATATATAGTGTATATTTCATACTACAAACATTTGCTTGCAATTGTTTCGTTTCGAGTACAAATGCGAATATTGATTTATTTTCTTTGGTAACGCAATTACTTACTTCCTGTAATAAGAAAGAAACGGGGAGAAAGAGAGGGAGAGAGAGAGAAAAACAAATGTGATTTAGAATTTTCCATGTCTTAAAGTCTTAATTGATTGAACAGAAAGAAGCCAGGCCAGCGATAGGCGAAATTTACTTTTTGCGTTATTTTTGATTTTTGTTTTTTTTTTAGAATTTTTTTTTCAGAAATTTTAAATGGTTTTATTCATTTTTCAAAATTTTGGCGGGGTAACAGGGAAAGACATGTTACGAACTACGATTACAGATACGAAAAAAACATTTATATATAACTATATATACATATATGGATTACTAATATATATATAGATATATTGAATTTGAACTGGGTTGGATTACTGGAAATGGTGGTGGGCGGGGTAGGTAGGTACAGCTGGGGGAATACACATATAGCTAGCTCGATATATATATATATATATATTTACATAACGGTTGCCAATTTTTTTGTTTGAATTTGGAATTTACTCAGATTTGGGGTGCGGTTCGGGAAAATGTGTGTGAATATGTATTTTTTTTTTTTTTTTACTTTTTCTAGACAAAGATGATTTCATTGCTTGTGTGTGTGTGTGTGTGTGTGTGTGTTTGGATAGATGTTTATAGATAGATAGATGAGTTAGTACATTTTGTACAAAAGTTTTGCTCCAATTGATCAGATTGTATTTCGATTGAGATATATGTAGATATTTATAGGGTATCAGACATACAACAACATTGAGATATAGAAATAATAATATTAAACAAACAAAAAATTAACAAATTTACAAAATTATAATATAGAAATGAAAAATAAATTTTATTAATTAGAAGACAAAGACACAAAACAGAAAAATAATTGCGTTGGAATAATTTCGGCGTTTGCACATTGATTTTTGTTTTTTTGCATAACAAAGACAAATACAAATACAAAGGACATATACAAGTACAAAACACATACAAATTTTTTTTTTTTTAGGTATGTAAAAAAAATGAAATCAAATCATAATTTGTTAAGAAAAAAACAAAACAGAGAGAAAACACCAATCGAGTTGTTAGCTGCTCAGTTTTGGCCACAAAAACTACTTACGTCTCCTCTCTGGTCTCCTCGACAACCTCCTCCTCTTCGGAACTGCTGGCGAGTTCGTAAGTAAACGAGGTGTGTTTTATGGTTTTGTGCAAAAAACAATATCACAGGTGCATTTTGGTTGGTTGGATAGTGTATGCAAAATAGTTGTTGTTGTTGTTGTAGATGTTGATGTTGATGTTGTTGTAGTAGTAGTTGTTGTTGTTGATGATGTTGATTTTGTTGTTGATTTGGTTGTCAAGTTGTTTGTTATTGATTTCAAGAGAAACAACGAAACGACAACATTAGCAGTTGATTGATTAAGACGTTTTTGTTGGACGGGGGGCGGGTGGAGGATTTTGGTTATGATGAAGTCACACAGTCACAAGTTGCCGGCATGTGGATAGGTTGGTGGGTTTCCAAAATGGGGATTGTGATGAAAGTAGAAAGTGTGTAAAAGGAATACAAATCAAACATGTGCCATAAAAAAGGGGACCAAAAACCCAGTGATTGAAACACACACGACTGACAAAAAAATACACTCGATACATAGGTAAATGTCTATGTGTGTGTTTGTGTGTGTGTGTGAGCAAACTGTTAATCAAATGTCGGATTTCATTAAGAATAAAAATACTTTAGGGACATATGTACATAGTAAGTTGATCTATTGTGTATTTAAATACGATATTTGACCCACATTATACGATATTCGTCTTATACCCTTTCGTTTTCACTTACGACTGAGCTGACTCTGATTTTAACTGAACTGAAGTATGATTTAATAGCAATAATAAATAGATCGCGGCGTGGCGCACGTGGCGCATACTTAATATTGTTGCTGTTGCCTGCTTGTTGTGGGTCACTGTACTTACGTGTATTCCTCATCGTCGGACATGGTTACGGTTTAGGGTTGAAAAAACCTACAAGAGAAGGCAAGAGAACAGAACAGAAATGGGCATATTAGTTGAGGTCATGTTGAACGCTGTTAACGTTACTCTCACAGTCACAGTCACAATCACAGTCACAGTAGTAGTCCCAGTCGTTAGCTGGTTCACACTTCACTGTTATTGTCGCTTACTGCCAATTGTCAATGCTGCAGCAACAGCAACAGTGGCGGCAACAGTAGCAGCAGCAGCAGCAGCAGCAGCAGCCACAACAACAACAATGGCTAAAACTAAAATAGCTACAGCCTCCTCCTGCTATTGTTGTTGCTGTTCTTATTGTTGTCGTTGTTGTCTTCGTTGTTGTTGTTGTCATTGTTGTTTTCGCCTTGATATCGCTCTATATTTAGACACCAAATGTTTATGCGGGCCAGTATCTGTGTCTGTATCCACATATGTATGCGTATATATACATACATACATACGTATATATATGCATATACACATATATAATATATCTATGTCTCTATGCTGTCATAAGACTCACACACACATGCACACACTCAGCCATCTTTATTTTTATATAGCCGGCGACAATATTGTATCCGATCATAATTTCTGCGCCTCTTACAAAATTTTTGGTTATTTAATTTTATATACTCGCCAAAGTCTATATATTTATATAGTACATATGTGTATATATATATATATATTTGCTCTCTCTCTCTCTCTCTCTCTTTATTGCTATCTCTCTTTCTCTGTGTGTGTGAAATGCTTTTAGCTAACTGTTAAAAATAGCAGCGCGTATTGAATTTCTGTGCCGAAACGGCACGAAACGCTCAAAGAGCTTTCACGAGCTGACTTTCGATCGGGAAACGTTCTGATTTTTACCTTGGCACTAAATCAAAGGCAAAAAGTAGCAAATAAAATGAAAAGCCTCAAGCTAAACTCTGACTGACAATCAAATGTCAAAAAAATGTAAATGCAATTGTCAAAATGCTTAGCTGAAATGTGTGAAATATGCAATCTGCTGCTTGACAGAGTGTGTAATGGGTGTGATTGAGGTGTGATGGGGTGTATGTGTATGGGTGTGTGTGTGTGTCTGTATGGGTGTGCGTGTGGGTGTGTGCGAGGTGTATGTGTGTGTGGATGTATGTGTCGCTTCTGTCAACGATTTCATAATTGCAACGATTTCATAATTACAAAATTAGGTCGCAAAATATGAATGCATGAATGCATATTAAAATATATTTATATATATATATATATGTGTGAATATATAAAAATGTATATATATGTATGTAAATATATATATATATATTATACTATTTATTTAAATATATTTCCTATACATTGTACTGCAGTTGAACAACTCTTGCCAAGCAACCGTGCGTATACTTAATGTGCAGTAAGCAACCTAGTAAAATCGCAGCTATTCAAAATATATACATTTATATATGTGAGATGGCATATATATATATATATATACATTCATATATCTATTATATATATCTATTAAATATCTATCTATTTACCCATTCAGCTATCTATCTAAGCTTTCTATCCATCTAGCTTTCCATCTATCTATCTATCTATCTATCTATCTGTCTATCTATCAATCTTTCTATTTTCTATCTATCCATCCATCCACCTATCTATCTATTGATCTATCTATCTATCTATCTATCTATCTATCTATATATCTATATATCTATATATCTATATATCTATATATCTATATATCTATATATCTATATATCTATATATCTATATATCTATATATCTATATATCTATCTATCTATCTATCTATCTATCTATCTATCTATCTATCTATCTATCTATCTATCTATCTATCTATATATCTATCTATCTATCTATCTATCTATCTATCTATCTATCTATCTATCTATCTATCTATCTATCTATCTATCTATCTATCTACCTATCTATCTATATATCTATCTATCTATCTGTCTATCTATTTACAATCTATCTTTTTATCTATTTTCCTATGCATCTATCTATCTATCCATCTATCTATTTATCTATCTTCCTATCCTTCTATCTATATATCTATCCATCTATCTATCTATGTCTAACTATATTTCCATCTGTCTATTTATCTATCTAACTATCCATCTATCTTTATATTCATCTATCTATATATCTATTTATCTATCTATCCATCTATCTATATATCTGTCTACCTATATTTCCATCTATCTATTTATCTATCTCATCAATTTATTCCCTATCTCTACCTATCTGTCTATCTAATATATCTAATCATAAGTGATTCTCTTATCTAAATCTCAGTTGCACCTGCAAGTTTTTGACAGCTTCAGCTTGATCTGTAAGCTGCCAAGTTTTTGCATTCATCTCTAAATACATACACACATACATACACACACACATATATGTATATATATATTGAAATGATGTTGAAACTAGAGCACAGCAATTGGCTAAGTTTGCGATGGATAGAAAATAAATAGAATATTACGTTGTCGTGTCCGTTGTGCACGCTAAATATAGAAATATTTTCCAGCACCGATTTGGATATGCCAGATATCAGTGCGAGCGCAGAAGTGTATGTATGTGTGGGTGTCTATGTGAGTGTGGGTGTCTGGTGTGCTTGTCTATAGGCGCCTGCGCACAAGCAACGGACTCTGTGTGTGCTTCTGTATGTGTTTGTGTGTGAATCTATCTTTGTTGGCCATTTTGCCAAGGTAAAAACATGAGCTGCCAGCCACACGCACGCACACACACTCACACACATAAGTACGAAGCTTATTTTTAAAAATTTTGAGAAAAAAAAGAAAGAAAATAAGAGAAGAAATCCCAAAAAGAAAAAAGAATTGAATTCTTTCGGTTTATATCTGTGAGATCATATAACACTTGGCTCTCAAGGCGCTCTCAATCGCAAAATCTGTCGCATTTGTTCGTATTCCTGCTTGATGTTGTTGCTGTTGTTGTTGCTGCTGTTGCTGCTGGTTGTTGCTGTTGCTGCTGGTTGTTGCTGTTGCTGTTGCTGCTGCTGCCGTTAAAGTTGTCGTTGTCGTTGTTATCGTTGTTGTTGTTGTTGTTATGCGCCCTAGGGCAATTATTTATAGTCTTTGTCAGGCATTGAACAAAAAAAAAGAAATACGAAAAAAAAATTGCAGAACAGAAAAAAAATATTTCGTCCGATATTCAAAATGCAATTTGAAAATCTTAGCTGTTTGTTTTTTACTTTTTAGTTTATTTAGTTTATTTGGAATTAAATTGCTTAACACACTTAAATTGTTTCTGTGCTTTTCACTTGAAAAAAATGATTGGAAAAAAAAATTGGAAAAAAAATTTATAGTTTTGCGCACACAGGATTATGTAAGAACAATCTTTATGCATTCTTATTTTTTCTTTTTCTTTTTTTTTTTTTTTTATTAATTTCTTGGGCGTTTTTTTGATAAGTTCAACGCGCAAGGATTTCTGTTTAAGTTCGTTAGAGGTTTTCATAAGTTTTTTTTTACTTTTTGTCTTGTTCGATAACTTTGAGAATATTTTGTATTTGATTTTGGTTCTTTGTGGCTTTTGGTCCAAACACTTGGCCAACTTACTTAGGGAAAAAGAAACAAATTGAACTCTCAACTAAAGTCCGAGCAGCTGACGTCGTAGGAGCGAATGCTGCGGTTCGACTAAACAGACTGACGATCCAAAGCGATGCTACACGTTATGTTAAAGAATTTTTGTTCAGCTTGCGGAAAATGAAAAGCATTTCCCACCACTACAGAGACAGCGGCGCGCTCGCTATATACACACGGCGCAGCGACAAAGGTCTCTACACACGCTCGCCTATAGATATTGGGCAGCGTCGAGCCGTGCCAATGGGTGCGAAAAGGCGCGCTATATGCCGGCACGTTGGTTGGCCAACAAGTGGCGATGGGCGGTGTGCAGAGGCGGACACCAATACATGGACAGCGAGACGTAGATCGACGGCGACTACGCAATGCTTGGCAGCCAAGGCGCAGGAGCGCATAGCTCATACCATGGATCGGGGACGTGGCGGCAAAGCGTGGGCGAGCAGCAGCTGTCTGTGTGTGAGTGTGAGTGTGTGTGTGTGGCAGGCTGATAGCAGTAACAATTTCAGGTGGGCTGCCTGCTGCTGCTGCTGTTGCTGCTGCTGCCAACACCCACCCGCCCACATCCGTTCGAGGCGTCGCTCGACTGAAACATAAACTTGTTGAATAAACAAAACGCACACACACACACAGAGGGAAGGCAAGCGAAACAGAGATTTCCAAAACGAATACTTCCAATTGGCTATGATCTATATATATACATATATACATATATCCATGCATGTATGCGGATCGGGCATGTATATAGCGAATATAGACTGGCATCTAGCGCATTTATGCGTTGGCGTTCGAGTTGTTTTTGGAATCAAATATCGTTGAACATAAATTTCACACCCATTTAATTGTGTATGTATGTAAATGTATTCAGGCAATACACACACACACACAAACACACCCACAGGCTTAACTAGCGCAGAGTCTTGTGCATGGTATAACATTTAGATCAAATCCATATATATATATATATGACTTTTCATATACTTTATGCATATATAAAGTGATTTCAAAAGTGGCCAAGAATGAAATGAAAACAACGTTGCAACATCTTGGGAGCGCGCAATGCATGCTGCCCTTAAAGCCCACATATCTTAACTATTCAGCAGCTATTGCTTGAGACAATCATGAAATATAGAAATTTTCTGATATATATAAATATACATATGCATATGTATGTATATAGTGTGTATGCTGACGTTGATGTTGGCTGCCAAACAGCCGGCCTTACTGCACAGCGACCGTTGGTCCGTCTGTCCGTCCGTCCGTCCGTCTGTCCGACTGTCTGCCTGTCTATCCGTCTATCCGTCCGTCTGTCTATTTATCTATACCTTCGATCTATTCGTCATTGTTCTGCTTTTGATTCTTCTTCTAAATGGCCCGCACAGCATACCCTGCTGGTATAGCTGCTTAGCTCATTTAGACTGTGAAATCGTGAATGAGTATATAATATAACACATTTAATTATCAAATAGTATATATATACATAATATGCTTTAATATTTCGTATACATATGTTTTTAATTTTAGGAAATTCCATTAGATATTTAAAAAATATATAGATTCCCAAAATCTTAGCGCAGCCAACAAGAAATGTCTGTCTAAATAGAAATAATAAGAGAGTTGTCGAAAACTTGCCCAGATATTTTTTTCCTTATTATTATTATTATATTGTCATCCAACTACCAACTGCATAATACCCGTTTAGGGCTCACATTCACAGAAAGCGTATTCAAAACTCAGTGTTCTCCAAATTGAAATGCTCAAATTTATAGATTAGTCTGTTGAGGTGCCCTAACTGCAAGACTTGCTGACTCCAGCCATAAAATTTTATGAATATATAACTGCAATTTCGATATGCGTCGCACCCAAAGATCGCTTATACTCGATGGATCATATTTGAATGATCAATAAAGAATATAATTATTCTCGAATCTTCGGAAATAAAAATAACTCATTATGTTGAGAGCATCGAAGGCCTAACACTCTTTCACGGTCGGAATACAGCTGAATCTATACAAATACCTATAACATTATCGGTCTGGCCATTTAATTTATAAGTCTACTTATAGAGACAGCTAAAAGTGATCCACCGTCTCCTAACATTGTTATGACTTTATCATACAAGGGTACAGAAGATTTATTATTCTAAATCTAAAAATAATAAAAAATTGAATATTAAAAATAAAAAAATATTGATCATAAAATCTAAATATTAAAATTACATAATAATTATAATTATAATTATATATACAAACATTGAATAATAATTATAATATACAAAAAACGTCTAAAAAATTAAAAAGATTTGACTATAATGTCTATAAGAAATTGGAAAAAGCCTATATTAAACAAATAATTAATGACCATACGAAACTAATAAATAAATAATACTTGAAATCTAAATGATAAAAAAATAATAATAAAATATAATAGTAAAAAAATCTACATACTAAAAATTATTTTTAATTATAAACAAATATTTGAAAGATAGTATTTATTATTAATTTTTATAAAATATAAAAATTTTTAACATGCTAATAATAATAATAATAATAAATAAAATAAAACTAAAATAATAAAATAACATTCGAAAAAAAAAATAATAATAATAAAATGTTAGAATAAGAATTAAAATATAGATTACATTAAAAATGTATAAACAATAAAACGGTTAAATATTGAAAAAAATAATCAAAAAAAAAACTGAATCAGAAAAAATTATAATAGTAATAAAATAACAAATAAATATAATAAATGATTTAAAACTTTAGAATATTTGTTCAAAACTAATTTTTATTATATTTTATAAAAATGTTAAACAAATAAAATTAAGAATTAACTTATATTTTAAACTTGTTAAGACACTTACATCTTAATCTTACATTAAAAACTATTATTTAAAATATTTCCAAGCTATTTTTAAACATACAAAAATATATAAATAATATTCAAATAAAATTATTTATATAAATATAAAAATATTTTTAAAAATTCAAACTTTCCATAACTTGAAACAACTTGAGTCAAATAATTGTAAATAATTATTCTCATCATATAAATCTTATTCGCTTATTTGAGTCTATTTCAATTTTATTTTTCTATTTTTTCAATTTTTTTTTTTTTTTTTTTTTGCTTTTATTTTTGTTGTTTTGTTTCGCATTTCGTGGCACTGGGTAAAAGTATATGCTTGTTTCTTAAATATAGAACTGCTTCTATATATATGTATGTATGTGTAGCTATAGCTGAACGCGTATAATCAACACACACACACAGCAGATATTGGTGTTGGATTTATAAATACATATGTAGCATAGTATGCAAGTCGCATAGATATACATATATATGTACATATAGACGACACGCGGGACTCTGAAACAATTTAGCAAAGGATTTTCATACAAAAAGACAGTCGAGTCCGAATCAAAAGAGCCGACTAACAAGTCCACAATTCAAAATTTCATCAGCTTCAAATCGACCTAATAAACTGAGAATTGCATAATCAATGAATTGAATATTATATAGTTGCAGTTTGAGTTCTCGTTTGACCCATTTACATAGGTATGCCCTAGCACGTAAACCCCATTTAGCCATATGCATATATCAATTTCAAATATGTAAACGTACATTTGCCATCTGCCAATATTGCTAACTTTGAACTTAGCCAAATATTTCAACAATCTGTTTTGCATATACTATGTATGTCAGATATAATATGTATATGGCATATATATATACATTTTACGTATATATATATAAATATATATAGATTTATCTTAGTTGCCTTCAACTAAATTTCAATTCGCATCATCTTCATCATCAACAAAAATCAAGGAAAACAAATAGCAATGTTTTCGGGTATTTGGTCTATTTTTGGGTCTCTTGTGTGGGCGAAGATATGCTTCGGCTAGCCTTCGGCTTTGCTCGTTTCTTTTCGCTCTATATATCTATACAGTTATGCATACATATCTACATTTCGGATCATGCATATGCATATGTATGTATGTGCGTAGCTTATATGGATTCTACGACAAACTGTTTCAATTTCTATCTTTGGTCGCCGCTTTCTACTGCAAGCCGAAACGGATGCATAAAACTTTAAACATAAACAATTTAAGCAATGTGTACGTTATATATCTTATTTACATACGATTCAAATATTCAATGAATTGTACGTTAATTTCAAATTACTGCTGAATCAAACAAGTCCAGATCAAATATTTTCATTTGTATTTGCGTGGCAATGAAAAAGCATTTAATAATGTTTTCTTATTGATTTGAAGAATAAGATGTGAAAGCTTAATACTTTCATCAAATGTAATTCATATAGAGTAATAAAAACGAGCAAAAGCAGACTCTCAAAAAGGGATAACCTTTGTTCATATAAGTAAATATACTTAATATGAATCGGATGATGTTGAATAAATTCATGCCAATTTGTAGTAATCTCCATAGTGATCTTAAAACCACCGACATCGAAAGACTAAGTAAGATATTTTAAAGTTTCTATCTAGATATTTTTAATTTAAATTGTTTTTAAACTTCACCAAAATTTTTCTTAAGACTAAAAAAAATCGCTTGAATTTTAAATGTCTATAAATTATACTGGAACTTCGAAATGTTACAAAACAGCTGCTTTTCATTCCATTCAATGTGTGAATGAGATGCTAATTTGAAGCCGGTATAAGTGGGAATATTGGCAAAATTCCAAGCAACTTGAAAGCTACACAGATTCAGCTTATACAGCTTCTTAGGAGTATCCCAAATGTTAAAATAAAATAAAATCAAAATAGACTGAATTAATATTAACGATAAACCAGTGGCAGTTGTATATTTATTTAAAGGAAATATAACAAGATTGAAAGAATTGTAACTCTACTCTTTGCTGACTTAACTATTGTAGCTCTTATAAGATTTAGGATACCCACTTATTAACACATCATAGATATTTCATATGGAATCCGTTCTGTTTCATAGATTTGAATGGGCTTTCAGAATAGCAAACATATTTTGTAACGAACAACAATCCGTTGAGTGCCAAAATTAGAATATATACGTGCAGCGTTCGTTTTAAAAATAAATGAAATTTAAAAACAACAAAAAGTAAAGCGCCTGAGAATTAATATTATAGATACCAAGCAAAAGGAGAAAAATGTTAGAAATCAGCGTTAAGTAGGTACAAAATTATACATAAATAATTTGTTTTTGATCCTCTACCGCATATATTAATTAAGTATTCCAAAATTCTGTCTATTTCATTTACTAATAAAAACATCGGCAATTGCTCAGACCGAAAATACTAGAAGCAATAATATTTTAATAGTAAGAGTCTATAAGTCTATAAGTATTAATAGTATTACTTTAAATATATTTAATATATTAAAATTAATAAAGTATAGTATGGCATAGTCTCTGAAATAGTAGTAAGTTGTAGTAGTATTTAGAGTAGAACATATTTTACTTGACCCACATGTTTGACAATCACAATAAAAGTAAACCTTAGCTAAATCAAACATAAAATGCTTCGCTGTGGCTTGGTAAATGCAATTCAGCTCGACAAGAACATAAAGCAGGCTCAGAGCATGGCATTTGTAACGGCCGGCCACCATTGTTATTAGGTGTATTCGATAATTGGCACTCAAATATCGGCTAATCGTAATTTATGTAGATATCGCAGTCAATGCTTCAATTACGATTGTTTTATTCTATCGGCCAGCCACCACAATTTTTTTGTCGATAGCTCCGCAGTTCTATTTGCAAATTTTGAAGAACAACGAAATAAGATATCTAAATACAAGCATATATACACACATGTACGTGTAATTTGTCGATTTTGTTTAATTTGTTGTCATATTTGTGACTGTCGTCTTTTGTTTTTTTCACAGTGACGCTGCAAGGCGAACCTTCGTTTCCCCCGCCCACCAGCATCCGTTTTTGTTGTTGTTGTTGTTGTTCTTCCTGTCTGATTGACGCATCTGTCGCAAAAATTGTACACAGTTTGCGTCGAGTCCAAGGGTAAACATGGCCAGCGAGCCAGAAAACAAACCGCCCATATTACACATTTTGGTCGTCGGCTTCCATCATAAGCTCGGCTGTCAGGTGGAGTTCTCGCATCCTCCGCTAATCGCCGGCTCAAGCGGCCGCAACGAATGTCCCTCCGGCTGGAAATACTTACCCACGCTGGCCCTGCCAGATGGCTCGCACAATTTCATGGAGGACACCGTGTTCTTCAATTTGCCCAGCCTATTTGAGCCAGCCGCCAGCATTTACGGTGTATCGTGCTACCGCCAGATTCCCGTAGAGAAACTCAAGATACGCACCGCAGACGTGACACGCAGCACCGTACAAAAGTCAGTGTGCATACTGGCACGCCTGCCCATATATGGCTACATTGAGGTGAAACTAGCGCTCATCGCCGATGCGTTCTTCGATCAGGGCGATTTTAGCTGCACCGAGCTTCTGGTCAAGGCATATCAACAGCTGAATGCCTGCCTGCTGGACGAGGAGACGCACCGCCCACTGCGTCACTTCCATGTGGGCCTCTCGCTGCGCGAGATTGTGCTGCACTGGCGCCACAAGAGCCTGATGTTGTTCAAGCTCTTGCTGCTGCAGAGACGTGTCGTCTGCTTCGGCTCACCTGTGCGCGGCATGTGTGTGCTCATACTGGGCATGGCGTCGCTGATACCGCGATTGCTAGAGAAGGGATTCCAGGAGGTGGCCTGTGTGCGCACCTCGCGCCCGCTCTCGCCCATGCCCGACTTTACCGACTCTCTGCAGCGCGAGGCAGAGGCCGTTGCCGAAGCTGAGATTGAAACTGATGTCGTTGCAGAAGCCGAAGATCTAACGGTGGTCTCGTCGGCAGCCTCGGCTGGCTCCCAGTGCTGCAACAGCAGCGGCAACACCTCGCCGCACACCACTCCCAACTCACAGTCCCACGACTCCAGCTGCCCGACCACAACGCCAACGCACAACGAGCTGCAGCGCATCGACTCGACGGAGAGCGGCACCAGCGCAGGCGGAGGCAGCAAACGGAATGGACGCAGCAGCTCGTTGACTCGCGAGGCAAGCGTCGACACATTGGCCTGTAAGTGAAATTGATGTCTGGCTACAAAACTTTCCTTAATCCAAATCTTACTTATTGCTAGCTAATCTTGCCGCACTGTGCGCCATAAATCCTGACGAATATCGTGCACCTGTCAGCATCTTTGCCAGCGGCAATCTCTGCTTGCCCTACTTGTCGCTACCGTACATGGACCTGCTCAGCGATCCCATGGTGCTCTCCTATATTATTGGCACCTCCAATGTGCTGTTCCAGCAGAAGCGCCAGCTGGCCGATGTGCTCGTTGACATCGAAGCCGCCAATTTGGATGCGCATGATCCGGAGCTGCGGCGTCAGCTGGTGCTCAGCACCGAGGACCTGCGCTTCATGGACTACATACTGAAGCATGTACAAACGCCCAAAGAGGACGCCGAAGGTAGCGAGTATTGGATACGTGAACAGTTCCAAGGCTACATACTGGCACTGCTACGCACAGCAGTGGCACCTGGTGAGCAGCAATAACAGTTTATGCACTAAAAATATATTGGAATATCCTTAATGCTATGTTCATTTTCGCCCTAGATATTAAGGACAATGATCATTTTAATCCGCACTTCATGAGCGCCTTCAAGCGCACACAATGCTACCAGGAGTGGTTCGATGTGCGGCCCGATCCCGAATTTTTTGAAGCGCTGCCCGCTGGTCATCCCTTTGCGGGCACGCTGTCTGTGGCGGACATGAAGCTGAAGCTGGCGCAGTGAGTGAAAAACGATAACTGAAATATTTAAAAAATATTTATATATATATTTATTTTGATTTATTTGTTTAGAACCATGCAGAATAGCGAAAGTGGACGTAAGATTAATCAGGCTGTTAACAATACGAGCCGCGCTGTGGGCGGCGCCATCTCGCAGGCCAAGGGCGCCTTCTCGAGCTGGTGGTCCTCCATAACGACTGCGCCGGCTAATAGCACGGGCGGCATGGCCCCCGGCTCTGGCGCTGGCAGCGACAGCAGTCAAAGCCATATTGAAGACAGCATCGATGGCGGCGCTGGACCGTCGCAACAGCCGCAGGAGATCTCAGTTACATTCCAAAACCACAAGGACGAGGCGGAGCTAGATGTGGCCGGCGTGAGCATACACATGGCCAGCCAGCTAAGCGATGATAGTCTGGAGGAGGCACAGGAATCACCGCAAAAGTCTCAGGGCATTGTCGAAATTGGCAGAGAGGCGGAGCTGCTGGACAAGGTCAGCCAAGGGGAGCCAGCGACAACAGCAATGACTGCCCAGGCGCAAACACAATCTCAGTCACTGCGGTCTGGGTGTGGCAGTGATCTAGCTCTCTCTAACGTTGCATCATCCACTGTCGACCACAATAGTGGTGATGTTTTTATTGTTTGAGCTGTAAATCAGTCAACATCAGCATAAGCAACAAGACACACTCACACACACACACACCTAGACACACCTCTGTATAAATTTACCTAAGCTATATACATACTTATTTATTACAAGAAAACATTATTTCAGTGCGTTCTTTGCGTTTCCCATTACTCAAATTGGCCAAAAATTATGTTATATTATGTATGTGTATTCGTATGTATGTAAGCCCCACTCTCACACACACACACACACACACAAAAGACGACGACGAGCTCGTATATATATAAATATATATATATATATGTAACACAGTACAATGTAAAGCTAAACCTAAACCTAAACCGTACCAAGTGCAATTTAAAACAATATAATCCAAATGATTAATATGCATGGCAATAACTAGGCAAGAATCCAAAGCAAGCGAATGTAGCTCACCTTAACCTATCTCTGTCTCTTTCATATTCATACAATTTGTAGAGTATTTCGCAGTCGGCATTGCAATCAGCACAACTATAAACGTACCTGTGCGTACTGAACTATAATTCAAATGATAGCCGTTGAGACAAGCTTTTTGACTTGAAATTAATCTAAATAAGAATTTAAACATTCATCTATTAATAATAAATATACTCTATATGTAATTATTTCATTTGTACGTTTTCTCATGCAAATTAAAAAGTTATTGAATTGAATAAATGATGAAAAATTCCTATATGTGACAATATAATTATATATAACCATCGCAATATATTTTATTTTTGCTAATATTATTTGTTACTAATTCTTTTATTTATTTATGTATTACTGATTTAATGCGATTCTTTAAGCTTTTCCTATAATTATCTCAATATACATATATATATATTGTACTATATCTATAACCATCTCAATATATTTTTTTGCTTTGATTATTTATTACTAATTTATTATTTATAATTATTTATTAATGTTACACTAATTCTATTCTATTATGTATTATTTTTAGAAATTTCCTGTATAAAATTTCTTTTGCGACTACTATAATCTAGTAGATGGCGGCTTTGCTGCTGGTGGCTCCAGTGCTAGTTTGCTGGAGGCTCTCAGCATCCAGTGCAGTTTTTGTAGCTTGATCCCCTGGCTTATATGCGCTTTAAAAGTCTGTCTTCTATCGAGCGGTATTTGACTTTTGTGGTACCTGGAATTGCATCACCATCTTTTGGTTCAACCGCCAAAAAGGACATAGGTACGTCTAGAGTAAAGCAGAGGCTGCTTCCACAGATTTATCATGCCACAGGATGGCGTTGCTAGCAGGACTCCATTGGCATCTCAATATATGAATTAGACTAAAGAGTGGAGAAGTCTGCCATTAACATAATGTAAATTGTTGAGCCTAGCTGAATCTAGAATCTAAAGCTAAAATTTATGAAGATTTCGTCTCTCTAGCTATATCCGTCTGTCCTCCGATCAAAAGACTTGAAATTCTGTCATGTTAGTTATTCTTATCAAGTTATTGAATTGAATGAATTATGCAAATTCCTATATGTGACAAACTATATCTATAACTATCTGAATATATCAAAAAATTTATAAAGATTTCGGCTCTCTAGCTGCATTTATTTTATCACTTCGTTTACATTAATAATACGTATTATATTAAAGTTAAAACATTTTAAACAAAATATATATAAATATGTAGTATATGAATTAATTATTTATCAGATTTTTGAACACCTTGTCCAGCACATCTTCGAACGGCGTCAGTTTGCTGTCTTGGAGCTGCTTTTCGATGCTGGCTATCCTGACGTCGTTCTGCGCAATTATCGCATCAATCTTCTTGAGATGCTCTTCACCATCCGCCAGCTGCTGTTTGTACCTCCTACAGAATTCTTCGCGCTCGCCTAAGATCTCGGCGTGTCGGCGCTCGGCATTGCTGAGAAGGTCTTCGTTCTCCTTGCGCTTGATATCCAATTGCTCGGTTAGGTCTTGCTGCTCCAGCTGGAGTTCCTCGAGCTTTTTGTTGAGCTCACACCTGCGCTCTTCCAGCTGCTGTTGATGCTGCGCCCACGTGGCCTCCTTCACTTGGTGGCTGTGGTGCAGTTGCTCCATTTGCTGGTCATATGACTGAATCTGGGCATTCAATTGCTTGTTAACCGTATCGATATTTCTGATTTGTTTCGTCAGCTCGGCGATGTTCTGCTCCAGGCTCCGCAAGCGTTCCTTGTGCTGTTCCCCACGCTGCTCGAGCATTGTGCCCAGCTTGGTCAGGCGACGGTTGCGTGCCTGGATGTCGCCAAGCTGCAACGGCAACGACAACACCAAATCCAACTTATCCTTCTCGCTGGCACTGCATATGTCCGAGTCGAGGCCAATGTTCTGCGCATGCGTATTGAACTGCTCCACCTTGTCCAGCAGCTGTTTCTTGGCGCGCGAGAATCGCACCTGCTGATCGTAGCCGCGCTCGGTGAACTCACGCAATTGCCGATTGTAGAACTTCTCCTTGGTCTCCAGATCGCTGAGCACGCCCTTCTTGGCCTGGAACTGTTCAGCGCTGCACTTCTGCTTGCCCAATTCCCGATGCAGCTGCTGTCGCTCCTTTCGCAGCGCTTTCATGGTGTCCACATTCTGGGCAGCGGTTGCCTCGAGCTGTTCAATCTTCTCGCGATATTCCTGCGTATTGGCTTGCATGGTCTGCAGCTTATCCTCCAGTTGCTGATGCTGGGCGGTCAACTGCTCCAGCTGTTCTTGGCTGTTGTTGCGGGGTTGCTGTACCTGCTCCTCCAGTTGCTGCAACTCGTTCTGCTGTCGCACTATGTCCGCTTCCAGAGTCGCCGTGTCGGGCAAGTCACAAATGCTTTTCACAATTCGATCGCTGACGTTGCGCTGCAGCGCCGCATACTCGTCCACCTTCAGCTTGTCCCACACAGCGAAGCACTCAGCGGATTGGGTAAACAGCAGCTGAGTCGTCTCCTCGTTTAGTATCCCGCTGCCCAATTGGGTGTTAGACAGGGCCATCGAATCCTGTGTGTACTGCACATAGCTGGACTGCTCGCTGGTCTCCATAAAGGGAAACTCCTCGTATTGGCCAGATTCCTCTTGCTTTTGCTGCGACGGCGGCGCGAAATCCTTGATGAAGTCGAGCATGACAATGACATGTCCGAACGAGTGCTGTGTGGTAGGCGTCACTAGCCAGGACTTATTCACCTGATATGGATAGTTGAGCTTGTGCAATGCGTTCGTTATATCCTCGACGTGATTGGTGCCCACGGTGGTGCGATTCGGCCAAATGAAGTGGAAAAAGAAGTTCACAATGCCCACAAACTGTTTTATTGTCATTTGACGCAATGCCACGGCACCTCGGCTAAAGAAATCGCTGGGAATATTTGGCAGCACATATATCTGCGCCATTTCATCCAGATATTCGGCTATCATCTGCGCCTGCTCCTGCACCCACTTCTTGTCCGTGTGCAACACGACCGGCCGCTCCGACGACAAAGCCTGCCGGTGCCGCATCGGCGTCACCGCGTTCGCATTGGCCAGGCTCCGTTTCATTGTGGGCGGTGGACCAGTTCGCATGGGCGTGCCGCGCTCACGATCCTGGTTGTACTGGGTAAGCCGAGACTGCGGCTGCCAGTCTCTGTGGCTTGGCTTGCTAATCGATGATGATGTCGTACTTCGCAATTGTGTCCTAAGCGCAGCAACACAAAAGAAAAGGGAAAATAACTTTACTTTAATTCACTTCACATTATTCCACCATCGACTTGCCTTGTCTGCCGTTTGTTGACGACGCCGCCATCATCCCGATCGTCATCGTGAAACTCTGAGGTACGTCGTGGGCGATTCATTTTCCAATACGAATGTTAGATAGCATACGCAAAACCCAATTTAATTAATAAAAGCATGCAAAACTGTAAACAAGCTGTATTTTGCAACCGTTTAGCGCGTTAGTTGAAACGACGCGAAAATAGCTTCCACAGAGCTGCGCATTATCGATATATCGATATCAAGTCTTCGATTGCGTTGATCTACAGACAGGGTTGCAGTGCCAAACGATGGACAAAATATCAATATTCTGTAAATTAGGCGCGCTTTTTAAAATCTGTATCTTCTTAAAAATATAAATTATCAAATGAACAATTTTATGTTTATGAACTTCTTTCGTTTATTCCAACATATTAAATAATTGTAATTATTGTTTCATTTGTTACACAATAATCATGCTATTTTTATGAATTACATTATTTTTAATTATTATTATTATTATTATATTATAATTAAATATCGATCACATTTCCTTGCAGAACGTCTCATCTTTCCCTGTTCGCTTCATATAACGCACAAACAATATATAATAATTAGATACATTATAATTTTACATTTTTGAATACATATAAACACACAAATATGCTCAACTTAAATTATTTTTTACATTAAAAAAAAAATCTTTTTTACATTTATTCTTTTTAACAGGGGCAATAATAAATATGGGTTTATTGTTGCTATTAAGAGGTGCGCACAGCAAAAAGAATCGTTGCTTATATTAGGGGGGCAAAAAAAAAAAACACTTTTAAAACATAAAGCCAGATTTGCAAAATCAAATCTGTGCTAATACTATAAATTGTAATATATAAAAAAATTAAGTAGGCCATATTTGTTAAGACTATTTTAGTGTACATTTTGTTTAAATATAGTTTTTTTGTTTAGCTGCTAAAGAAACTTGCGCACCATCCGAACACAAACAACAGTTGTGAAAATTCTATTCTATATTGTTTGGTTTCAAGTTTTACATATTGTATGCACTTTCGCTACACTGGGGGTCTGGGAGGAGCTTATTTGTATATGTATAATATTGTCCTAAAAGCCTTAAAAAATATTACGCAGCATCATGCCCGATGCCTAACCAAGCCAAGCACTGGACACATCTCCAAAAAAAATTTACAATATACTCGGTACATAATATCTTGGTAGAGCAAAGGAACACAAGCAAAAGCCATGTGAAAGCTACAAAAAAAAAAAAGAAAAAAAAAAGAAAAGAAAAAGATAATGAAGGGACTCATCCACAGTATAAACATTCTAAATATTTTTTTAAAATATTTGCATAGGTCTTTTGTCTATTTTTTTTCTCTCTGATGTAGTCGTGTGATGTGTTTACATTTTCTCTTTTTTTCATGTGTGTGTGTGTGTGTGGATTTAGTGTCCATTCTTGTGTATGCATATATACATACATGTTCATATATATATATATATATATATGGTTTCAGTTTCTATGTTAAAATTTAGGTACATTACAGTTCTTTGTATTATGTTGCTGCAATTTCGTATCGTTTTGAATTTGCATTATCCTATTGCGTGCTAACTAAGAAACTGGGCGAGCTAATCGAAAACGATGCTGCGCCCCCACAGCTAAATTATGTAGGCTTTTGCTTTTGTGTGTGTGCGTTGGGTTTGTGTGTGTGTGGGTGTGTTGTGTGGGGTGTGTTAGGTGTGTGTGTGCCGCTAGTTGGGCGCATTTAGTGTATCCAAATTGGAGCCGTATTCTTTGTTCACAGACATCGTAAAGAGCCAAGCCACAGCCAACAAACTGCTACCCAAGAGATCGCCCAGCGCCGTCAGGTAGGGTATAGCCGAGTTATCCGGATCGATTTTCCACTTCCACATGGCATGCACAATGATGTGCGCAATGTACAACAGCAACATTACCTAATTGATGAGGAATGGCGGTAAATTCAACATTTGTGGATGAAATGACTTGACAATTCGCAGCTTACCTGTAGTAAACTGGCAACTAGATAGGACAGCATAAACACCCACGTAACAGTCGTCGCGCTCATGTTTATATAATCGGCCGCAAAGATGAACAATATATTGCCAGGTATGGACATGGCAATGAGAATGCGAGCCGTTTTGGCATAGGGCACTGTGGAAGCGAAGAAGAAAGTTTAGCCTTAATGAAATATATACAAATATTAATTACAGCTCGAACTTACCGCCCTTGAACAGCGCTCGCCAGGGCCATTCGACAACTTTCGTGTGCGGTGGTATTATGCCAATAATTGAACTTTGATGCAACATCGTTGATATTTTGCTAGCCTGCACGGACACCAGATTGCCGCCAATACCATTAATAATCGGCTGAAAGACCACAAATCCATTGAACACCTCCACAGCGGCATCCAGCACGAGACCACCGAGACTGCATAAGAGAAGAGACAAAAGTTATACAGATATGTTAAATGACTAAGATTTATGATGTGTGAATATACAGTTGAAGAGCTCGTACATATGTCAGATATGGTATATACATATATATATATATCTATTCACCCAATTTAGCCTTAAGTGATACAAAAGATATTCGAATAGAGACAAAAGACACATACAAAGTTGCTTTGCTATTAGATTTGTGAATACACATTATAATAGTTCATCTTTGTATTAGATAAGGTATATATATCCTATATCTATCAAGCTTATATGTGCCTGCTGACAAAGCCAATTCTCTCACAATTCGCGCCCATGCTTTAAGCCGATTCAACTTAGCCTCAAGTAGCACAAAAGCCATTAAACCTATTAAAACTAATTAAATTATTGTTAATGCTAAGAGCTATATTAATATCCATGCAGTCTATAAATATATCAAGTCAAGCCAATAACTGTGCCGCATTGACCCTCACAGTGCGAGTCAAGGACAACAAACCACAATAGAAACCAGCAGTGGCTAAGCTGACTATTTGTTGCCCGTGTCTCGCCGTCGCCTTAAATAAATAATAGAAACAAATAATAAAAAACTGAAATCGATCAATCAAAAAACGTTGCCAAATTTAGCACACCTAATGCCGCCTGAACCCAACATGAATTGGCAAAAACAAAAATAGGTAAACATCAAAAAAACATTGTTTTGCAATAGAAACACAATTTGTGCTTATCACGTTCCCATTCAAGCGCCAGCTACTCTTCAACTGTTTGGGATTTGGGATTTGGAATTGAAAGTTCGATCTTACCCGCTGATGCAGAGTGCTGAGAGCACTGGGACCCAGCCGCTCTTTAGCACCGGCCGCGTATACTCGTTCTTGAGCACGATGACAACCCACATGGGCAGCAGCACCAGGTAGCAGGTAACCACAATGAAAGTGATCCACAGATGGGTCTCTGCAAAGACGTCGATGTGGTTCTTGAGTGGGTGTGGAAGCGAAAAGGTGAATGGAACACTCACTTATATTCTCATAGAGCAGCGAGGCAATGAAAGACAGCAAACTGATGGAGACAACATCGCCGATGGAAGCGGCCAGCGGCGTGGCCAAATTGTCCGGATTCAGGCGATACTTTTGCGAGAACAGAATCACAGCGACAAGCACAAAGTCTGCAAAAGTATACAGTTGATATATAGTATATGTAAATCAGGTGGTTAGTTAACACTTACCCAGCACAAAGCACGATGAGGTGGCCGTAAACATGGCCGATGCGGTCAACAGCATCACATTCTCAAAGTAGAAGTTGCCCGTCATCGCAGCGCCCACACTTGTCGCAAACATGGCCACCAGAAAGGAGGCGACCGTTGCCTGGACCTGGACGAGCGCTATGTTCCCCACAATCAGGCGCACCCAGTCCGCTCGGGCCGTCATGTTGCCCAGATTCACCTGCGTGGAGAGACGCGAGGCGAGGCACATGTCCAGATTGCCCTTCAGGCCAAGCAGCGCCGGCACCAAGATAAACAGTTCGCTGACGTTCTTGAAGACATACCATTTCTGCGATCACAAAGCACAATCGTAAAAATTAGTTAATATTGCTATATAAATAAATATATAAATAGTTAATATAGACTATATAGTATATAGATATTGCACTGGTAGCGATTTATAGCTCTTCATAAACTGCGATTGCAATCTGTGTGAGTTTTAATGACGTCATTGTCATATCGGACAAGGCTGGGCTATATACTATATATTGATTATTAATTGATTTGATTTTGCTTTTTTTGGCTTTGGTCTCTGACTATGGTTCGATGGTTCGTCTTTTATCATTGGGCTTTCGATTTGGCTATAACAGGCAGCTGCCGCACGTAACTGGAGCAGCCTTAAATTATTACCAGAATTTTCAGACGAATTAGCGCACAAATAAATGTTTATTGGCCTGTCCAAAAGTTTTGACGCTTTAAAGCCATTCATTGCTAAATTTAAATCGAAAACTTTATATGATGACGTAGGATATGAGCTGATTTTTTATAGCAGCGCCACTTTGGACTGTCAAGATAATGCCAAGTAAAAGTGATGAGTTTTATGAACAGATCGACTAGGGAATACCCTGGGTTTTTTGATTTTTTGAACTTATATAAAATATGTAGAGCTCTTTAAGTTTATATATTTTGGGAAAGTGTTTAAGCCAAATAGGACAAGGATTTAGTATTTAAAGGAGATATAAAAAAACTTATAGTTGAGTTTTTGTATTATTCTATTCTAGTTTTCTAGCTATAAACAATTTTAGCTAAAGCAATGGAGGCTAACACTAGCTTAGAGAATAAATGATGAGTTTCTATCTGTAGAAGTTACAAGTTTTTGCAATTTCTCATTAAGAACGTGTATATATCAATTATATATTTTTAGTTTTGGATTGTCTACTCATAATACTCATAATACAAATCTCTAAATCTGTAGAGTACCATATACCATATTTAGTATATCCCAATTTTCCATGCCTCTATCAGGAAAAAACTCTATAAGACGAAAAGAGCAACGAGTATTTATTCCCAATTTCAGTTCTCTAGCTTTTATGAGTCAAAAAACTTGCGTTCATACGTACAAACGGAATGACGGACATTCGAACGAACGGACGGATAGCCGAAAAGACAGACGGATGGACAGTTGGACGGAAAGACGGATGCACAGTAAGACAAACATTGCACAAAGCCAATATGCCCTGTTTCACATCATGAAAGAGTATAAAACCTTAAACTTTCCATATGGATATTGATATATAATATTATATAGCACACAGAGCGATCATCGATTGCTTCATATTATAGATAATTAAAATGAATCGACTTCATCATCCTCGCTGCTTACTGCAATCAACAATCATTTAATCTAAACAGCTTTCTATAAATAGAGTTATTCGATCAGAACAAAAACAGAGCAAAGTAGAAGCAGAAGAAGTCGACGGCAATCAAAGACAATATTTAAAGAAGGAAAAGTAATTAAATGCAACTAAATGTAAAATTGCTATTATTTTTTTTAAAAGTTATTTTAGCAATTACGACAAGTGGAATTGTTGTTCAGTTCGAACAGCTGCTTTCGAGTGCTATTTGACAGAGTTTCTCAGCGTGGGTAGCGCGATCATAAAAATAGCTCATTTCGATGTTTGGCTTTGCTTGGATTTGCTTTGCTTTGCTTTGCTTTGTTGTGTTATCTGTAATTTTAATGAGTCGACAGACGGACGGAGAGATGGAGGGACAGACGGACGGGCGGAGAGAACAGTCTGTCATTAGAATTTACAATTTAATTTGCGTGTCATTTTAATTGTGCGCACCTCTTTTATCTAACGACATCTTGCCACTTGCGCAATGCCAATGGGGCAATTTATGAGATTTATCAGCCTCACGGCTAGACAGAGACAGAGACAGAGGCAGAGATAGAGACAGAGAAGGCGAAAGAGAGACCGCCCATTAGCCAATCAACGAACCGAATTAAGAACAGGTCGAAAATACCCATTTGGAGTGACCGTAACACTCCGTACCGAACCATTTCGCTAAAGTGTCAATTAAATGGATCAATTAACATTTTGTGTGTGTGTGTGTGTTTTTTTTTTATAGTTTACCTCGACGCGTCCCAGTACAATGCCCGCTCCGATGGTGCCGATGCCGGCCAGGAAGAACGGTATGGAGACCTGCAGCAGTATGGTTGACCATTTCTCTTGCTTGATGCCCGGACGATTGAGTGCCAACTTCTCCTCGGAGCTGCCATTGATGCCGGCAATGCTGGATGCGTCTGCGGCCAGGACACCGGGGCCAATGCCACCGCTGCCGCTGCCGCCACCTCCAGCTCCAGCTCCACCGCCGCCGCTGCCGCCGCCGCCCGCCGCACCTGGATCCGGTTCGGAGGATGCTATGGACGTCGTGATGATTGAGCTTAGTGAACCAGTTGTTGAATGTGGAAGGCCGGACAACTTCTCATTGTCGGGGTCTGTGCAGTGTGTGGATGATGACAATTGACAGGTGGAAAGAAACAGAGATAGGGAAAGAGAGAGAGAGAGAGATGCAGTTAGTACGGGCATACAGCTACAGCTACAATTTCACTCTGTGTGGGTGGGTGTGGGGGTGTGTGTGGGTGGCATGCAACTATAGTCAAGAGCGTTGTGCAATTAGCAAGACCATTAATTACCATTACAATAAAACATATGTATGCTCAGCACTATTCTATACCCTAACTCTATATCAAAAAAGAGTCTGTTTGTTGTCATTGTTGTTGGGGTTGTTAATTTTTTTGTCTGCTGGCTTTAAACGGGTTTAGAACAATTATTGTTGCTGGTTTCTTTTTTGTGTGTTTGTGTTAATAAATTACAAATCGTTCGCCCATAAAAGGCGCAGACAACAAAACAAACAAAAAGCTACAGCTACAGCTACAACAACAACAACAACAACAACAAATAACATGCAATAATTAATAAAGATTTTTATGTGGTTTATCATTCTTTATAAACATGCATACGATCTGCGATTGTGCGATTATAAAATAAGAATAAATACAATAAAAGTACAGAAAAAGAGTCTGACATGAATTTGAATCGCGTTATCATACAATGTTAGCTAGTGAAACACTCTCTGCGTATGTGTGTGTGTGTGTATTATATATATATTATTATATATATTATGATTTTAAATCACTCTGAACTTAAGTTGAATATAAGGCATATAGTAGTAATAGATTATAATGAAGAAGTAATTATAGCATCGATATGACCGAAGCTTTCATTAACCTTACAGAGTATTCCTTAGACAAATTTCAATGCAATTTACCTTAACTATTTGTATGTTTGAATAATATTTCGGATCCTTTTATTTATTTCATATGTTAAGATAATAAAAATACCATAATTATCTCTCTTATTTCCTGATCAAATAAATTATTTAAATCTTAAAAAAGATTAAAAAAAAATTTTTTTTTTTAATTAATTTATTTAATATTTGGAAATATTATTGTATTTATTAAAAAAAATAAAGTACAAACTTCTAATGATTCAAAAGTTTGTTGAATTTTTTATTTTTATCACAAAAAAAATTATAATTATTATCTTCTTTAATAAATTTATTCAGTAGTTGAATTTATTAAAAAAAATGTATTTAATTACTAAAAAATGTATTAAACTATTTAGTTTACTTTTTTTATTTGTATTTTTTAATTGCTTTATTTTGAAAAAATTATTATTTTATTAAAAACAAACTATTTTTTGTTATAATTAAAAAACATTTTTTTTTAAATATTTTTTTAATGATTTATTTAATAATTTAAAAATGTATTATTTGTTATATTTTATTTTTATTTATCATTTTTTTTCTTTGACATTTTTTTTGAATGAATGTCAAATTTAATCAAATAAATTTATTTTTTAAGATTTAATTTTTTTAAAAATGATGAATTAGCCAAATTTGAAATTTCTTATATAATACATATACCTCTCATGTAGTCAATCTATATGTAATATATAAACCATATCTGAGACATACATGTTATACCTGATAGATGGAATATAGCATCATATCATGTCTGATATAATTATCAGCAATCGGACAGTCCATCAAATAAACACTTAATACTCTGCAAAGTCTGAATAATAATTATAATTATAATTATAATCATAATCATAATAACTGTACAATTACAATAATAATCAAAGGTAAGCAAGTATAAGGAAATAGGAAATAGCAAAAGAGATAGACAGAGATCAAAAATACAAATTAAGAAAATAGAATATCAAAGGAAACTACAAACAGTCGGAGTTGTAGATAGAAACGAGCACAAAGAGTACTTCTTGATATCGAGTAGTTTGAGGCAGCAGCGCAATCGTTATCGTTATCGTTATCGTTAAGTTTTGGGGATATGGTGTATAGATCTTTACTATGTACAATGAGGGATGCTAACGCGGCTGCTGCTGCTGCTGCTGGTGGTGTGAATCTTCTTCATGATTCTTCTTCCTCTTGCGGCTTCTTCACTCACCGTTTCCATTGTAGATGGTAAATAATTTATATTTATCATCGTTGACCGAATCGAGCGGCGTTGTTGTTGTCATTGTTGACAATTGTTGTTGGTATGTTGGGGGCGTGGCATATGATGAGGACGTTGTTGATGATGTGTTGTTGTTGTTGTAGTTGTTGTTATTGTTGGTGTTGTTGTTGTTGTTATTGCTAAGCGCATTCATATTGATGGTTGTGGATAGAGGCGGCGCTGGCGCCTGCGCCACGCCCACATCATCGCCAAACTCAGCGGCATCATTGTGCGCAGCATATGAGGATAGCCGTCGCACATTTAGCGGCGAGAGCATTGGCTTCTGTCTCTGCTTCAGCTCATTGGGCACAGGTGTTGGTGTTGCCGGGCCATTGGATGCTGTGTGGTTGTTGTCTGTGCTAGAGTCTGTTGGTGTTGTTGGTGTTTGTGTTGGTGTTGTTGGTGTCGTTGTTGGTGTTGTGTTTTGATTGTGTTGCACGTGCGTGGTCTGATGCTCGTTAGGTAGCGACATGTTTGCATTGGTATGGGTGTGTGCGTGTGTGTGTGTGAGTGTGTGTCTCTGTATATGTATGTGTGTGTGTATTGCTTGGGCTTTCAAGCGTGCGCAAAATAATTGATATTGCTGCTGTGAGTATTTGCAGTTGCGCAATGGAAATGCATTAAGTTTAACTACAATTGAAACTAAAACCAAACTATATATAGGCCGTTAGATAATCTATTAAGGATTTGCTTTATTTTTTTGTTA
This sequence comes from Drosophila hamatofila, assembly GCA_035045345.1. Classification (NCBI taxonomy): domain Eukaryota; kingdom Metazoa; phylum Arthropoda; class Insecta; order Diptera; family Drosophilidae; genus Drosophila; species Drosophila hamatofila. The sequence continues at coordinate 17,546,045 of JAWNPA010000039.1, read as the reverse complement.
TTTTATCTTAAGCGGCTTCAATGTCTTTTGGCTGGCATGGTGCAAAAGTTGTGTCTTTTGCCCTAAAGGTTCGCGATTGGAACTATCACTAAACAAAATCGTAATATCACAACAATTTTATTGACTTTCCTTCACACACATATATATATATAAATATATATGTATGAAATAAATAAATTAATAAATTATAAATGAATTGCGAGTCTATTTGATATTTATATATAAATATATATATATATATATATTTTTTTTTTTTTTTTTTGGGAAAATTTTTAAGAAATATAAATTGAATAAAAAATTTTATTGAAAAAAACCAAAGCCATTTGGTTTACATTGTGTAGTGTATGTGGTGTGTGTGTTTGGTGTGTGAGGGTGTATGTGTGTGTTTGTGTGTGTATGTGTGTGTGTGTGTGTGTAGTGTAGTGTATAACGTCCTGTGTCCAGTTCGTTGATGTGCGTCCAGTTCTTCGAGGCGGGTGTGTGTCTTTGTGTATATGTGTGTGTGTGTGTGTGTGGGTGTAGGCGTGGCGGGTAATAGATCTTTGTTGGGCGGAGACAGGACAGAGCTTTAGTCACCGGACCGTTGATATGGCTGCAAGCAACAATATATAACGTTCATATATATATTGTTGTGTTCTCTTCTTGTAAATTATTTACAAAAAAAAACAAATTATTAACAAAAAATGAAAAGAAAAACAATAACAACATAGAAAAGAAAAAATACAAGAAAATGCCACACTGCCGGAAATCAAAGTTAAACGAAACTAAAACTAAAGCTTTCAATGAAATTCATTAACGGCAATACTTTTAATCTTAGCTTTTTTCTGCCCCAACTTGTTGCACTTCCGCACGAAGCAACAACAATTTCCTTATATTTAAATTTTACCATTTAACAGTTTATGTAGATTTGCAATTAGTTAAAGCTGCTTGAGCGCAGCCTTGTGCAGGGTTCGTTAATTAGCTGCAAGCATTTCATAGATCCAAACGACTTTTCAATAAACATACAAGAAAAATGGGAAAGAACCTTGTAAATGGCTGTAGCTGACTGTTTAATACTTGTCTACCAAGTGGAATTTAGGAATGTCTCCAACGTCAAACTATCGAGCATAGGGACATACGGGAAACACATGTGTCCTATGCTCTAATTGGACTTCAGATATTTTGCAAGAATTCTATGTTAAAGATCAGTGCAAAACAATAAATAGTAGCCCTAATATCTATTATTGACAATGAGTTTGCCTAGCTAAGCATAACAAAGAGAAGCTGATCTATATCAGAATATAGCATGGAAATTTGTAGACTTTAGCTTGAATTTAGTTAAAGAACTCAAAAAGGATTTATATATATCTGAACATTTCATAGGAACACGCTAATGGGCGTATATATTTATAGCATAGCTTGAAAATAAAATCCCTTACTGAGCCTCTTTGTGCGAACTTCAAACGTATCTCTCCCCAAATGATGTTTGCATAGAGATCATCACACTATAGCTCAACCGAAAACCAAAACGAAAAGAGCCGAAGGCTGAGAGATAAGTTTATACATCTAAAGCTACAAGTTGTTGTCCAAATAAAATATATACTCAGGCTTATAATTATAGAGATAAAGTATTCAGATTTTGCCTATTTTATCTATGCTTGCTAGAGGCGTAAAAATACAGACAACGTTTGATTTCTTACAAAATAACACCAATATTTTCCTCACAAAAGTGTCGCATCAAGAATAAAAAAAATAAATACTCGAGTTGATATTTCAAATTCCATTTCTTCAGCTTTACCTAAATTTGTCTCGCCACACAAACCTGACACAAAACCAATATGCTCTCTTTGCAGCTGAATGAGCGCGTGTTAAAACTAATCATTAATTTGTTAGTCGCTTTTGTTGTTGTTTTATGTTTCTTTTGGCCAGTCAACGACTCATTTGTTTCTCTTCATATAAATAAATATGTTAAATATGAATATTTATATGGATATATTTGTGTATTTCTCAAAATTTTGTTATTTTGCCGACTGCTGGGAAGTTAGGGACCTGTTTTCATTTCATTTCGAAGCGTGTTTAGCGGCCCACACATTTTGCATTTGTATTTGCATTAATGAAAACATTTAGCCGCAGACAGCAAAGCAACCAGTTTCGGCCATCCGAATGTGTGTTAAAGTGAAAAACATGCAGCTGCAGCAGCAGCAGCAGCCAAACAACAAGCAAACCAAACAACAACAAACAACAAACAACAAGCAACAAGCAACAAGCAACATAATCAACAAACAACATAAGCAACAAGTGGTTGCCAAGCGATGCCAAATAATCCAAGCCAATCGCGCTGCAGCCGCTTGGCCAGGCTTTGGAGGCTTTTCAAGTTTATGGACATTTGACAGGTTATTTGATTAGATTCGGAATCGATTGTTGTTGTTGTCATAGTTATTGTTGTTGTAAAGGCAGCTACGCCCACCAAAATAGAATAAGAAGAAAAAAAAAAAATATATATATATATATATATACTCATATACACAAGTTGCAACAAAATCAATCCGTAGCATAATCACGTGACAACCTCCAGCTGTAAATCCATTCAATAATTATTCTATTTATAGAATTGACAACAAAATCCGATGATAAGGCAAAAATTATCAAATTTTGTTAATCAACTCTACAAAAGCCCCCAAAATAAATTTAATGAAAGTTTATAACCAAGAAACAGATGTGCTAAAGCGAAATCTGAAATCAGTAAAGTTCTATTGGGTTTTTTTTTAAATTTACTTTGATATGCTGTTGTATTGGTATAACCTTTGTTTTATAGAAATACTGTTAAGGTATTTGAAAATATCATTTCTCTGCTTCAAATTTCTTTATTTGAAACTAATTTTATCTGCCATCAAGATATCATCTATTGTGTATAGACCTCTCTTTCCTCTATAGACTTCCCTCTCTCTCTCTCTATCTCTCTTTAGACAAGTTTCTTTCTTAAACATATAAAGATTTTGCTGTACGGATTTTAACGGAATTTAATATTATTTTCATAATAATTTATAATAAGTACTAAAAATCTGATATTCATAAAGTTTTAAAGGTTCTTAAAAAAAGTTTTTCAGTTAACTTTGATGTGCTGTAATATTAAAGTTATTTTTTTGTTTACAAATATATCTTTGGTATCTGAAAGTTTAATTTCTCTTCGTTTTTATATCTCTAGAATATCTTCATTGGTCATGAAAAATATCATCAACTGAGTTTATTCCGCCACTCCAAGTTCTCTTAGTCCCCTTCTCTTTCTATGTCTCTCCTTAGACAAATCTTTTGCATAGATAAAAAATAATTTTACTGTTTGAATTTTCCTCGAAATTAATGCCATTTTCATTTTTCCCAACTACTTTTTTCTTAAGCAAAAAAAACATCAGTTTTTAATTCAGCACTTTATATATCAAAACCCTTGTTGACTCATTTCTATAGCACACGCGTTGTTAGAGGCTTATGAAAATATGACAGCTGTCTAGATTTAGTATCACTTGTCTAGATCTTAGATCAAATTTATTACATTTTAAACAGCTCAATTAATGTATATGAAAAATTAATGATAGCTACTTAGAGCTCTACAGATTTCTATCAACACGCATTCAAAGGTAGTTCAATTTATGTGTAATAAAGAAAATAAGGAAAACAAAAACAAGTCAAGACTCAATTTCTGAAAAGTAGCATAATCTAATCAGTGTAAAGCTAAGTGGAAATTACTTGGCTTATGATAATTGATTATAAGGTACATTACTATAGGCCAAATTCTCTGGAATTGTTCGGCACGTGTTTATTTACAACATTAATGCACTTCAGATTATATAGCACACTTCCTCGCATATGGGGTAAATCAACAATTAGGAAGTATCGACAGACGACAACAATGCAAAAAAAAGAAACATTGAAAGGCAAACAGAAGACGAGTACTACATGATAAACCGTTCTGCGGAATTATCGATAGACAATAGCGCTGTGATAAAATTTGTATTCATATAGAAATATAGTAAGGATCGAAACAAATTTCGTATGCGATATATATTCTTATATTATTTCTATTCACAACTTTGACGATAACACTACAAACAAAAAGAATCTACATTAAAATATGACTATTGAAAGGCAAGCTAAAGCATAAATGCGAAAAAAGATCTCAAATGGGTAGTAATATATTTAAAACTAACACATTGAGAAACTATCGATAGACGATAGCACTGTCTAAATTGCAGTTAAAGATTTTAATAGTTCCGAGCAAGCAGAGATGATCTCTTATCGATAAACGATAGCGCTGTCTAAATTGCAGTTAAAAAAGAGATCAGTTTCGAGTAACATCTATCAGGAATAGATCGAGTAGATAGATTGATAGATACTGCCCAAATGCAGACATAATTATATTGATTTATCTGTTTATCGATAAATTAATCGTTTTGTAAATATACCCTTGGATGCTGCATGATTCAGCTATAAGCTACAAAAAAAGCCAGAAACCAACCATAACAAACTAATCTAATCCGAAATCGAAATCCAAAAATTTGTTGTAGATGACTTCATATATAAACATAGACATATGTATGTACGTATGTATGTGTGTATGTTTGTGTAATGATTTTTGGCACTTCAATAGCGATAATATTTCAATTTGTGGCTTTTGAATCGTCTATCAATGATGAAATCGATTAACTTTCTTATCGCATACCCGAACACAAAGGGGACCAAAGTAGCCGAAGATAGTATTCTTTTAATGTTTTCTATTAATATAATACTAGCCGTTAAGGCTGACAATCAGCTAATAAGATTATGTTGATTTCAGCAATAATTGTTTTCCCAAATTCCCATTGCGCAAACGTTCCGTTGTACGTGGAAGACAACTGAGACGAGAGCAATTTAGCTTAATGAACACAGTCACAGCCAGAGCCAGAGCCATAGCCACAGTCACAGTCAAGTTCAAAGTCAGCAGAGAGACAGTGAGACAGAAAGGCTGACGAACCTAATTACTTGAAAAGCTGACTAGCTGCTAAATTGCACTAAAAACTACTAACTAAACCGTAAAATCAGACAAAATGCGGCAGTTGTTTTGTTTTTGTTTGTTTATTCTGCTCTTTTAGTTGTTTCAGTTTATTGTCAAATTGATTTCTTCTTTGTGTGTGCCAGCTCAATTGAACTGGCACATCATTTCGATTCAATTCGTTTCAATTCGATTCGATTTTAGATGCGGAACTCTTTCGCTGACTACTACGTAAATTGTATAGCTATTGTTCAAGCCGCGACTAGACCGCTCTAAAGTATTGTAGCTAGATAATATGTGTAGCTATATATATCTATATCAGCTAACTGTAAATGTAGTGCCAGGCGAGTCTATATAGACCCTCTATCTGAGCATAGCCTCAGATCAAAGAGGAGTCTATCTCTACAAACTTTTAGAGGGTATTTTAATGCCGCAATTGGCTTTTAACTGCTGTCATCGATTGGAAGATAGAACAACTGGATTATAGCTTAGCATGTTTCATCGTCGTGATCAACTCAAAGAAGCTGCACTTCCAAGTATCACCTAAAAGCAGCTATTCATTAGGCGGTAATGATTTATGGATCATCATCATCATTGCATTTAGTATTGCTGGCTAATTGAACATTAGGCACAAGTGAATAGATTTTTATCAGCTTTGGCATGCCAATCAAAAAAGGCAACAAACACATTTAACTACCAATCAAAATTCAGTTGGCATTTGTTTTATTAACAGCACCGATTGCGCCGATATTCGCAAATGGCTAATAGGAACCACAACAGATCTGCCAAGCTGACAATTTAACAATTTGGCAATTTGGCAATTTGGCAATTTGGCAATCTGATTGGCAACACGCTCCGATAAAACATATGGAAATGAACAAAAAAATTCAAAATTTTGGCAATTTGCAAAAATTTTTATTGGTTCTTTGTTTTTTTTTTTTTTTCTTTTTGTATGCACGTTTCTGGTATACCCAAGTAGCTGCTGCTTCGTGGGTGGACACAGGAGTTGAGCTCTGCATAATAATAGAAGAAGCTACCTAATGGAGTTTGGAACATGATATTGGATTTTTAGAGTTTATTTATAAGTTAGCCAATTGGAATACTTGAGTATTTCTGATAAGAAATCACTCTTCAACATGTCTTAAGCTAAAATAATAAATTTTAAATCTAATTTGTACACCTGCTTGAAGACCATAGTGCATAGCTAAATACAACCTACAGGCATAATTGATTATCCCGTTCAATCTCAACAACCTCTTTAGCTTGGCTTTATCAACTTCAACTAATGCCAATCAATCAATTTCACTTCAAATTCGACAACAACAAAAATGGGCAGCAAAATCAATTCAAATAAGTCATCTAACTTAGCTAAAAGCTATTGAAGTTATCAGAAAGGAAGTCGTCTTGAAAAAGTTCTCCTCAAACTGGACTGCCAAAAAAAAACCTCAAAAACATATCAGATATCAACCTAATCTAGAGTATTCTTCATTTCTGGCCAGCCTTCTCTCTAGTAGTTCTTTGCAGGCTTTGAGCAGGAAAAGAGATTCGTATCTAATGAGGAAATTTCACTTCAAAATACAAATCTAATAGAACAAATCAGGGCGACAGCTGCGATTTATGCAAGCGAAACATTTGAGGCGACCCTCGTCAGTTTCACGTTATGATATGTAGCATCTGTCGCTGTCGTCTAACGGCCCCGTTGCCCGGGCCGTGCGATCAGCAATCCGCTTTAAAAAAAAATACCGTAGTTGCTGTGTCTGAAATTAATTTGCAAAACGTGAGCTAAATATGTGCCGTCTGTTAATTTCTATTTATTTTCATTTATTGTGATTAAGCTGCAGCACTATCCTCAACCTAAAGTCGCACCATATATATCTATGAATATATATATATATATAACTATGTATATATAGGCAAGCATTTCTATATCGTATAGGCGCATAGTTCCCAGGCTTTAATGTTTTTAGATTGCTCGAATTTAAGATGCAAAAAGGGCTTTCCAGATAGAGATAGAAACAGAGAGAGACAGAGTGAGGGAAGGAGAGAGAGAGAGAGAGAGAGAGAGAGAGGGAGAGAAAGACAGATAAGTGGAAGGAATACAAAGAAGAGAGAAAAGGAGAAAGACACAGAGGGAGAGAAAAAGAGAGAGAAAAAGACAAAAATAGAGAGGGAAAATTGAGAGTAGCAGAAGTACCAGGATAGATAGGTAGAAAGTGTGAAATAGATGGAGAGAAAGATAGGAATACAGAGAGAGAGGGAGAGAGAGAGAGAAAGAGAAAGAGAGAGAGACACAGAGAGGAACAAAAGTATATACAGAGAGTGAGAGGGAGATAGTAAGGTATCAGAGAGAAATAGAAAGTCTCGAAAGAAATCGGGAGGAAGAAAAAATGTATATAAATGTGCCTAATGTTATTATAGCCCATGAAACGTTTTGTTACGTGTTTGTTACATACAAAAAGAAAGAATTCAAGTTAAGCAAGAGAAAGAAAAAAGAATAGAAAATAATAGTTGTTTCTCTTTTAAGAGAAGTAACTAAATTGTCGCCCGAATTCAATGTAGCCTGTTTAGGTCTGTTTCGGTCTGAAGCACAAAGAAACCAATTCAACACTCAATTAGTTTACACAGCTTTTAAAAGAATGGACAACCCATTCAATGATTCACGAATAGATAAATATCTTCAGCTCTACATCTGATTCGATCGAGTGTAGAGCAGAACGTGATTAATTGCGAAACAAATTATATCGATTCACAGCTAATGCTGAATATTTATGAATAATGCTCGACATTTTCAACTGATTAATTCATCAATCGATAATGCGCATGAAGTAATTGAAAAAACACATGGAACAACCGTTAGGTAGGCAATTCGTTAACCACATAATTTACATGTAATTATCAATGCATAGCTTTGCCGTTGGCGTTGCTCACGAGCTTAGCTATTAAAAAACGTGTGGCCAACATCTCGGCTACGTAATTTGTTCATTGATTCAAACCTGCACATATGCAAATTGAAGAGAGGCCCCCCAACACGTGAGCTGGCAATAGCTATGAATGTGTCCCCCTCTCTCTCTCTCTCTCCTCTCTCTCTCTGGCACACTCTCAGCTCATTTGAGTTAAGTTCGAGTTCAGTGGGACAGTCGTATTGCATATAGAGAGTGACGCCCGAATCACACAGTTAATCCAATTTGCATTTTGAGATTTTGTTGCCTTTTTTTAATGTAAACGAACTTTTTAATGCAGTCACAACTAAATATCATCGTAATAGTTCATAATTGATTCCCAACCCGATAGGAGTGATGTGCTAATTGTGAATATACATATTTACATAATAAATATATTTATATATATATATATGTCTGTATATATCTCATGCTTATATTATATTTGACGCCTGGCACACAAAAAGCATTTCTATTGAAACATGTGTGTGTGTGTGTGTTTTTTTCGGCAGCTCTGTTTGAATATTTCATTCCATATTCAGTTAACTTTATTGCAATTTATTTGACAAGTTTTTGACAGCCTGCTTATTTACTTACTTACTATATGACACCCAAAAAACAAAGCAAAAAAAGGGAGTCGAGTCCAAACGACTTACTAATACTCTGTTTGCAGTTCTAATTAGCAATGGAAATCGAATCCATTTTGTTTACCAGCTATAAAACTATGTCTATTTATTGATGGAGCTGTGAAACTGTCTGAGATATTATGATATTTTTTTTTTTACTATTTGAAGAGGCGGCTGTGGGCGTGGCTTGTGAGATGCTTAGTAGAGTTGAGCAAAAGTTAAGGTTGGCTTTGCCTAACTCTGAAGTTAGCACTGAATTTTGTCAGGCAAAACATCAATATAGAAAGCTAATAAAATTACTTTGGATATGTAAGTAATCTATATAGAAAGTCAATATACTCACTTTTGATATAGCAAAGAAATAATCTGTAGAAAAAGCAAATACACCTCTTTATGATATATCATAGAAGTTATTCATCGATAAAACCTATATACTCTTTTTCACACAGCAAATCGATAATCTATATGGAAAATCAATATACTTTTTTTGCATATATTACAGTATTTTAAAAAAGTAATCTATTTGGAAACTTAATAGACTTCCTTTTGCCTTAGCAAATAAGTAATCCATTTAGAAAGCCAATATACTCCTTTTTCATATATTACAGAAGACATCTCTAAAATCTCCTCTTTGATATAGTTATCTATAAGGCCAATATACCTATTTTCATACATCAACGAAGTAATCTATTTGGAAAGTCAATAGACTCCCTTTTGATATAGCAAAGAAGCAAATCTTTTAACCATGACGAATGACGCAGGTGAAACCGCTGGAGATTCTCAGACATTGGCTGTTTATTATATTTGTTCAATTTGATTAATTTATGACAAAATTGTATTTTTAATGAATGAACCGACAAGAGGAAGCCGAATTGGTTACGAACAAAATACAATAAGCCAACAACAAATTTGTTGGCTCTAAAGTGTTTGGCATTAACGACGTCATCGGCCTGAGAAAAGTGTTAAATGCAGCAAAATACGTATACAAAATGCGTATACAAATATGCGTATGAATATATATGTATATAGGTATATATTTATATATATAATATATATATATATATATATATATATTTGTATATCTGTATATATCTGTTTCACAAAAATTTGATTAAAAAATAAAACCGAACTGGAACTGTAGCAAATGTCATTCAACTTGGCTAAAAACAGGAGAAGAAAAACAGTCGTAAGACAAAATAAAATTTCAGTCGAAATATATATATTTGTATATACATATATATATCTATATTATATATATATATATATATATATATATATATATTATATAAGTAAGCATTGTAAAGGGTCATCAATCCATCAAGGTTTATTCTTTGATCACAAATATTACGACTTCGAACAACTTTTGACTATGAATTAAGATCTTATTTATTTAACGATCAGACAGTTGCCGACGAAAAAAATAACAGAAGGTTTACCAATTTATGGGAAAACCTTTGCAAATGTTTAATTATATAGGAAGCTAAATGGGTAACAAATCACAAATATTTAGATATACTCGAATATATACATACAAAATACAAACTTTCAGTGCATCACACTTTGCACTTGGTCCAGAGGCAAAGCTCAAATCTTATACAAGAAAAAAACTGATCTAATCGTTACATAAGTTAGTAATCCGATCTAGCTGTTAGAGCTTCGATAAAGTACTAGCTTTGCATCTAGTAAATCATATTGCAAGTATGAGGAGTGTAAGCGGATATCCGAGATACCAACAAAAAAAAAACCCTAATTTCAGCAAAATTTAATTTTGGTTTAAAAAATTAGATGTTTTTATGGATTGATAATTATGGATTGTGTGATTTTTTTTTATATAATTAATATACAAAATATATTAGAGTCAGCTGCGGCATAAAAGAAAGTGTAAACGCTTAGACCGAATATGGAGCCGAAGATCAAGTTAGGAAAGCCTTAACAATTAGGTGGGTATTAGACAGGTATACCTAACTAGCAAATACCCTGAAATCAGTTCATCTGAATCCTTAAAGATATTGGAGTACCAAATATGAAGTCTAATATATGCGGTATACTTTAAACACATTTACAGTATATGCCAATTCTGTTGCCTATATTTTACTAAAGTTGAGATTTGAAAGAAACTTGAGCGTGTTTTATGTGAATCAAAAGAATAAATCTTTGCCAGATGAAGAGATGAACAATGCTGAACTAATTTGTCCTTCAATTTAGCTGAAGCCTATATACATATATTGTATTGATTTGGCGACGCCTCTGTCTGTTATATAATTTGAATGACTTCAGGGCATACAAAGTTGGAAACTATCAATTAACAAAAGTCAAATTTAAAATAATTGCTTTTCTAACAAATAAGTTAAAATAGATAAAGTATCTTCAAAAAGACAGAGAGAGAGAGATAGAAGGACAGAGGGAGAGAGAGAGAGAGATAGAAGGACAGAGGGAGAGAGAGAGAGAGAGAGAGAGAGAGAGAGAGAGAGAGAGAGCAAAGAACGTTGCCGAATGAAATAGGGAGATAGAGATAGAGATAGAGATAGCAATACTGCCGAATAAATCTATGTGACAATCTGAGACTCGCCTCTAAAAGGAGAGAGAAAGAGGGAGAGAGAACACAGAATACTGTCGAATAGAATAGAGAGAACGAGAGCAAAGAGCAACACTGCCAAATAGATCTATGTGACAACTGAGCTGAGATTCGCCTCTAAAACTGAGACTCGAATCTCTGCGAGTGAATCTCAGTTCGAGTCTGGGGACAGCCTCATTAGCAGCACGCAGCAGCTCAACAAAGAAAATATAATAATGAGAAATTGCACACAAATGCAAACAGCTGAGGTTAGAGATTCAGCCTTTTTTCACTTTTTCTCTGTTTTTTTTATTTTTTTATTTATTTGTTGCCTTTTTGTTGTTGTTGTTTTTAGTTGGGCTGAAACAGTTCACTTAGCGAGACTGATGACAATTTTGATGCCATGAATTGAACGAGCTCAAGAAATGTCAAATGTCGACTAATTAAATACCCTGTAAGGCAGAGCAAGGATATATACTGAGATATAATATACAGATATATAGTTATATAATTCTATTCAATTAAACAATTGCAATTTGTGACTCTTCACAATGGTCAATTGATTATGTTTATAGCAGCGTATTGTCTGTAGGGCAAGCGCAACAAGCAACAAACAACAACAATAACAACAACAAACAACAAACAAGCAACAAACTAACAAACACGAATGCAATTTGGCCGTGAAAACGAAATGCCAGCAACATAAATTAATTATTATTATTTATATATTGTATTGAATAATGCTTTTTTTTTGTCTTTGGCAAATTAGTATTAACTATGCATTAATTAAATGCTTTTGTTGTGTATATATATTTTTTATTATTATTATTTTTTTTTTTTTTTTGCCTTTCGATTTGTTTTGGTTTGGCTTTGGCCAGCGCTTGAAAAGGTTCCGAAATCGCGTCGAACCATTAAAAAAAAACTTGGATTTTTTTTAAATTTAATAATTAATAACTGTATTGTTGTTGCTAACCAACAGCGAATTGTTTGCAGTGCATTATGTTTAATGTTTTAATTGCTTTTTTTGCTGCTGCTGCTGCTGCTGTGTTTCTTATTGTTTTCATTTTATTGCATGCGAATTTACATTTATTATTTATAGAATTTATAAGAATTGTATTTATTTATTTTTTTGTACTTTTTTTTTATATCATTTTTACAAGTTCAAGTTGCAGCTTGCTTAAGGTCAAGCGAAGGTAAGTGGACCGAACGAAAAAACTGGAAAGGTAACAGATGAAGAAGAAGAAGGAGAAGAAGGAAATATTAAGCGATTGCCCAGCTATAAATATACAATTATTCCTCTAGCGTATGTAATTCTCTCTTAAAATATTCCCATTCTTTTGTGTTGTCAACACAGGTGGCAGGCGGCTGCAGCTGATCTAACTGAATAATTGCAATGACATTTACATTAGCCTATATATCAGATCATATACTATATATACATATATATATATATACTGTTCAATTTCGTTGTCCATTGATTTCCGCCTGCCTTTCTACTCTCAGCTATCTAAAACGGCAATTTGTAGCATTTTTCTTAAATTTTTTTAATGTTTTTTAAAAATTTCTTTTCATTTTAGTTTTGTTTTTAATTTGTATTTATATAAGGCTTACTTTTGTTTTAACAAACTTCACAGCGACACTTAGCTTACACTTTTTTCGTTTATTCTTTTCGGCACTAAATTTTGGGAAAAAAAAGTTTTTTTTATTTATGGCAAGCGGTTTTTAGTGCACTTTTTCTCTGCTTTCTTGATTTATTTAACTATTTATTTATTATACTTTTCGGTTCCTTTTTTGTTTTTTAAATATTTTTTTAGTCACAAACAAAAACAACAAAAAACACTATGCAAGTCTTGACAAAAGGGTCTGCCGCGTTGCTTCCGTAGCTATTTAAGTTCTCTTCTTTTTTTTCGTATTTTAGTTTTAGTATTTAATTGGGCTCGCTTGTTATTTTATTTATTATTATTTTTTGTGTGTGTGTGTGTTTTTTTTTTTTTGGCGACGTCGTCTGCACCGTACGCCGGGATATTGTACACTGAATGTCCATCGACGGCAAACACTTGTTATTATAACGCGTCAAAGCGTTTCATTAAGCGTCGCAGCGACGCGAGCTGAGGCAGCGACGGCGACGGCGACGGCGACAGAGCGTGCGCTTAGCTGCTAAAGCAGCGCCACGATCTGGCCGAATCAATAAGCCAAACGAGCGACTAAACGTTCGACAGCCCCGCATCGCAGCTGGGCTAAACTTCGAGCCTCTCGACCAGAGGCGTTGACAACGACGCCGGAGCCTGTTGATAAGCCAGCTACGACTCGCTGTCAGCGGCGGCGATAACATCGCCGTCGTCGTTGCCGTTGTCGTTGGCGTCTTCGTCGTCTTCGTCATCATCGTGGCGAGCTGCTTTTGTTATCAATTGAAATCAAGTTCAGCTGTCGATAGCCACAGCCGAAGTAGTCCAAATGAAAACAAAAACAAAATGCCAACCAAAAAAAAACCCCATGCCTGTCGAAGATCAATGAATGAAAATACTGCCAGCGTTGGCAGCGACAGCGACGCACACACACCGTTAGAACGCACGATTTGTGCCAGCTGCTTGCGGCTCGGCAGGGCTCGACTCGGTTCGGCTCGACCCGAGTCGGTTCGGCTCGGCTCGGCGCGGCGCACTTCGGCTTCAGCTTCGGCTTCGACTGGGCTTAGCATAGCTTCTCAGCTGTGACAAAAGTCTGTATTTTGACAGTTAGCTGGCTCATTACTCATTATTAATTGTCAGGGGGGAGTGGGCGGGCGGCGCACGGGGCGTATGCTTGATGCGAAAGAGTTACGACCACCAGGCCCCGTTATAATACACAATTGTAGCAACAAAGTAACGTTATTCGCAACTGCAAATAGATTTCGAGATTTCGCGATTTCGCTTTACGACCACATTTTGCAAAGCCACAATTCTTGACCGTTTTCTATTTATTAATTTTTAAATTTGTTTTGGTCAGGATGGGCGCTACTTTTGTTCCATTTGCCGCGAGGACGTTACGTGAGTCTTAACTAATATTCCGATTCGACACGATTCATGCATTCGGAATACAATTAAAACGGTTTAAATCGTTATTCAAATTTTTTTAGTAATATACGAGCTAAATTGAAAGAAAACAAGTAAGAACGTTGCACTCGGGCGTTACCGACCGCTGAATACTCATTCAGCTAGTTTATATAGATGATTTTTTGTTCAAATCAATAGAGGTTCTAGCTCTAAAACTGTAAAAGATACAGTTTTACAATAGGCGTAGATATGTCCGCCATATCTTACTGATTTTGGGCTGTCAGCCCGAGTACATATAACAAACATCAAATCTCTAGTATTCAACGTTTCAAAAGTGCCGAAATGGTTTGCATTCGTACGGACTGCATGACGGACATTGCACAAAACCGATATACTCATTTCACTTTCGTGGATGAGTACAAAAACAAACCAGGTCTGTTGAGCGACGCTTAAATATGTATATAGGCAAATCCGCAGATCAATCGCAAGTTTCGCTGATGATAAAAAACATGAAAAGCATTTTAGCTTTTGAGTTTGAACCAAAAATATAAAAAACAAAAACATCAAATGACGCTTTACGACTGCGGGACACTCTATGCGCTTAACAATTGAACTAAGCATAATGCCATAGATATACATGTATATATCTATATATACTTTTGTATATATACATACGTACAAACGTGTACAATCGTTGCCAAAAAAAAAGTGGAGAAAAAAGAGAGAGAGAAAACCACAAATAAACAGGTTTATCCGCATCCGGATAATTGATATAAAAATGCTGACGATGATCGCCCATTTCTCTAGCCATCTCGCTTGCACACACCAAACGCCCCGTGGCAATTTATATATACAATATGAACATTTATTTATTTACATATATATTTTTTGTCAATTCGAAAACATCTTAAGAATGGATTGGTGCAGGATGTAGACTGAAGAGTTTTGGCCAAATTGAATGGGAACACACTCGAGGTAGATGAAGTGGCCCAAACAACTCGTAGACCCATAAATAAATATTTATAAATAAATGTTACGATAATAATAAGGCAATCAACAAGATCAACAAGCTAACAAATGATCAAACAATTGTTTCTAATTATGGCAAGTCTCAAAACAAAAATTGACAGAAAATCCAAAAATATTATTGCCAAATAATAATCAAATATAATATAATGTTTTATATTTATATAATTAAATTATTTTTAAATAATATAAAAATATCATTAACTATATATACTATACATATCTTTATCTATTTGAAATTATAAATGTTACTTAAATTGTCTTGAAACCAATTTTGTCTAGGAGCAACAAACTTGAAAGGATTAAGTGCGAACTTCAGACATCCTTTTATATACATACATAGCTCGATATATATATATCATACTATATACATATATATATATATATATATATATATATATATATATATATATGATATATATCAAACATTTAACTATAGTCATTAAAAAACGCTTAACGTAAACATTAAGAGAATCCGCGTTAATCAGTAGGCAAAACATGAACAAATCGCGCAGGGTTCCGGGTACGAAACTTGGCTTAAACTATATTTGCGCTCAGCTAATGACAGAGGGCTAAGATAACCAGCGCTGTTTGCTCGTGACTAAGTTTTATACAAGTAAAGCTGGCAATAAAAGCACACAGAGATATTTATCAACTTGGACATTAAACGGCTCGAAATTAGATTTATTACAAATACTACCGATATTACCGATAGCTATTCCGGAAAGCGATTAAACCCGATGCCAAACATACGATATTTGAACATATCTCGGATTTATGGCAATTCCTAAAGATTGGCTAACAAAAAAAAACAAGCAACAACATTTTTGAATAATTTTCCCCATCAGAGTGGTTTTAGGGCAGTATCGATGGATTTTCCGGAAATTGATTAGAATCGATATAACATATAAAATATCTGAATATATCTCGGGGCTAAGGCAATTCTCAAATACTCGCCTAAGGCTAACTAACTTAAAAATTACACTTTTTGGATAACTTCCCCCATCAAAGTGGTTTCAGATCTCAAGGTATTTCCTATTTCCTAGTCGGACAAGCCTGATTCTTACTATTATGCACTTAATTAAATATTGAGTACATATATACTAGTAGGTATCCAATTGATAATAGACAATGTCTGGTGACAGTTTGATGATGCAATAACCGAATAGATGACAATACGAAAAAGTTTTGTATTTGGGAAATCCATTTAGCCGAAGTCAAGAATAGTATTTTCAAGTGCGGGGGACATACAGAATGAAGATGCATAAACAGATATGTATGTTACGTGTGAGTCGTGACTGGCTGATCAACTGGTAAGGATAGAGGGCTATATCGCGATTATGATTGTGACTGTGATCGTGCTGACAATTGCGAAAATAACCCGAGTGGGGGAACTTTTCGTTTCGTACGTTGCACAGATAATGGATACGAGGTGCGACAGTTATTGTACTTTCTTAATAACCCACCCTAGAGGGAGTTGGGGTCTCAGCGATTGCGGAAACAGTTGGGAAATGCACAAAGGCGACTTGCGTGTACTTATATTAGTGCTTATCAGACAGGTGAGGGCACAGTGGGATGGACGGGGGTGGGGTGTATTGAGGAGCTGTCTCATAAGAAACAAAAGCCTCGATGGGACGGGAGGGGGGGACTAACACGCGGTACGTGTGTGAATGCTATGGCATTTTTCTAAGTGTTTTACTCGAGCAACTTGTAGTTAGTCGTATTTGCTTATCGACAGACAATTGGCAATTGCAAAGACGGGGGCGAGACGGAGAGAGAGGTGGCGTAACGGGCGTTCAATCAAATTGTTGGATAATGGTCAATCAACTGTCGGTAAATACCGATTGCTTTCTGATGTCTATCAACGATCAATTGGAATTTTTTTTTTATTGAGTTAAAGATGGACGTACGAGGGGTACGGGCGGTTCGACGAGCTCTGCCTTCAACTTGAACTTGCAACTGTTGCTTAAATTATAAGCAAATAATATTGCCGATACGATACCTATCTCTCTCTCTAGATATACACACGCTATCGAAAATTAGAAGGTGCAATTGCTACATGCATTAGAACAACCTACACCTCACTCGCCCTCTCGCCCACTCCGCCCACTCGGCCCACCCATGCGCCCTCACAGGCCCACGGCAATTAGACACATGTAATGGGCTTAATTGCATTTCGAAAATACTAAAATGACAAACAAAAAACCTTGACTATTCGGAATATGCTTCTAACATATCATATCAGAGGTTCGTATGCTCTTTAAACAACGATTGAAGGTCAAAGGCAATCACGGAGCATCGACCAAGCAATTTTCAATGACACTCAATGAGCTAGGGCCCACTCCAAAATTAATAAAAAAAAAAAATTAAAAAAAAAAAAATATATATATATATATATATATATATATATATATATATATATATATATATATATATATTTAAACTCAAGTGGCAATCAGCGTTGCGCCTGTCACTTTCTATTGCGGCTATCTAATCGCCTTTCTATATCTTTAATTCCAACTATTTGTATTCCTATGTAGCCCCTCGTGTATCACAGCAAAATCTCTGCTTTTCATTATAGTTCGAAACACGAATGTTGGAAAGTTTCTATAAATCGCTTTGTAAACAGCTATAGCAATAACTACTAAACTTTATATATACTTATATATATATATAATATTATACGTATATATATATAATAATTCTTATCATATCTTGTATAAAGATTTGCGTTGGTAGTTGAGAATTTGTGGGCTGAGTTAATATTACATTGTTCTTCTTCTTCTTTGTGTATTTTGTTATTAACTTTTGCTTTTTTGTCAACATACAATTTTTTTTTTTTCATTTTAAGTGGCACGTGATAGATTAAAGGCAACAAAAAAATATTTATGTTTGAAGAAATTTATAAAATATATAATTATATTGTTTTATAATATTGCATTTATTAATTAGTTTATAAAATATATGTAATATTATATTTAAATATGTTTATTTTATATATATTTTTATTATATTTAAATATTTATTTTTAATTGATTTAGTTTATTATTTTATTTAATTATTTCATTTATTTTTTAATTTATTAATGTTTTAA
Source organism: Drosophila hamatofila (assembly GCA_035045345.1). Taxonomy (NCBI): domain Eukaryota; kingdom Metazoa; phylum Arthropoda; class Insecta; order Diptera; family Drosophilidae; genus Drosophila; species Drosophila hamatofila. The sequence continues at coordinate 17,527,775 of JAWNPA010000039.1, read as the reverse complement.
TTTTTTTTATAATTTCTATTATTATTATATTTATTTTTTATCATTTATACTATCATCATTATATATATATATATATATATATATATATATATATATATATATATATTAATTTTTTTTTTTTTTAATTTTTATTATAGTTAAATTATTATTTGTAGTATATCTAGCTTTTGTTTATTTAATCAATTTTTCAAAATTTTTAATTTATATTAATAATATCCATTAGTTATCTATCTATCTATTATTATCTAACTATTCAAATTGTATGCGAAAATATTAAAGCTGAAAACACATTTTTGCTGCATATACTTTACATAGGAAAAGGCTGCAGAGAAACTGAAAAGTGTTGAAATTGCAAATCTTGAAATATTTTAGTCGACATACGGAAAGCTAGCCCAAAAATATTTATCTGATATGTTTGTAAGGCTTAGGGATTGCCTTAACCCCGCGATACACTTAAATATCGTATGCTTGATATCGATGTTATGCGATATCCGAAAAATGTATCGTTAATATCGGTAGTACTTAAACCGTATTTCGAGCTGTTTAACTAATTTAATTTAAATAAACTTAATTAATTTTAAATTATGTTTATTTAAAGAGAAAATGAATAGTTGAAAAATTTCTTGACTATCCAAACATGGACATATATATGCCTATATATACCATTTGCCAAGCCCCACAGAAAATTTTGAACTATTTAGAAGATGAGTAAAAAATTTAGATTTAGATTTTTTTAGATGATGAGTAAAGCAAAATATATATACACTATTTATGCGTTACACTCACAGAGAAACAGCAAAAAGCCAATATAAACTCTAGTCTCTCCATAAATGTCCATAGAAAAGTGCAATTTGCTCTGATTACAAAAATCAAAACAGAATCTTACGACAATTGAGACATTCTTTTGGCGTTAACAATATTTTCGGCAGCCATAGATCATAAGTGACGTGAATTGGGAGTGGCATGTTCCTAGAATAGTACACACAGGTGTCAACAAGATTAGTCAGGCGCTGTGGCGTAAGAAGAAGAAGCAGTAGCAGAAGCAGAAGCAGATGTGTATAAACGAAAATAGATTTACGATAATGGTTATCAGCTGTACTTGGCCATCACGTCTTGTACGCTTAGTGCCTTTGTGCCAAAGCACGCTATTGTCAGCAGACATTAATTAAGTTGAATCAAATCGAAACGAATCGAATTGAATCGATTGCGAATTGAAAATGTGAAGTACGGGCGATGCTGACGCAAAATGAAGCCAGATCATGCGAATCCGCCGTACTTGGCGTGTTTTTTTTTTTTTTGTTTTTCTTGTTTTTTTTTTTTGTTGTTGTCTCTGTGTTTGTGTTTGCGCTTTCCAATCAATGTGCCAAACTCACTTGAGATACTACAGCAGATAAATGTATTACGTGCATAGATTATGAGTACCAAAAAGCCCTCAATCTGTGCACGACACTCAAGTCGAAAAACTGCGCCCGCTCCCAAAATAAAATATTAATGCCTAACTTAAATATAATATACTATACTATCTATAAGGCATCTGTCTTGTATTAATAGCAAGTTAAAGAACTCTTTAAAAAAATTGATTGCGCTTCAACAATTTCTATTTAAAAAAAAGATATACATATATATTAACATATATGTATATAAAAAGCAATTAAAGGGTATCTCAAACTCGTTTCGACCGGTATATTGGAAAAAGGCGATCTTGATATGAAGTAGATGGGAAGATATGAGCCCACTTATGTCTACACCTATAATACATGGCCAAAGCCTTGAAGTGCACATTTACAGCAAAAAAAAAAGTATTAAAAAATGTACATAAAAAATAAATCATTTTAAAAAATAGCCTTATCGGACGTTTGGGCCAAAAGAAAAAGAAGAAAAATATTAATCAAAGCAGTTCTTTATTGAGATCCCATATGGAGAGCCCCATATACTTCTCAAGCTGCTGACAATTTGAACGTGATTCTTATCACGTCTATAGGGTTTTCGGTAATTCCCTATAGAAATACAATGGGTAAAAAATAGATACATTTAGCGCATGTGACTGATAGGATTGTTCAGTTAGGGGTGTAATCTGATGCCTATATCATAAAGTGGTTATATATGCGTTTAAAGTTTTAATATTAATATAGGGTATCTATGCATCTATCAATTTGTAGCTTTAATCCCTATTAACCAGCTTATATTAACCTATGGTAATCCTTTATAAATAGATTCTTTAATAGGTATTTTTGTGGTAGAGAGGCTTGTTGTGGTATAGAGTATCTCTGCAGCTAGCACTTTTATATTCCATTTATTAAATCTGATAAATAGGATAGATAGATTAGCTCTTTTATGCATATTTGTTGAATTATTTTTTAATATAGGGTATCTAGTACTTATCAGCTTCATACTTTTCATGCTTGCGAGCCATCTGATAGATAATATAACTCTATATTATCTGTATACAATTCTTGATATTTCTGTAAATCTATCGACTTACTTTGCTATTCATATTTGTATAGCTTTATTTAAAATATAGAATAGCTATGCATATATTAGTTTTTACTTTTAATATACATAAGTTTATCTATATTTGCCTCTGCAAATACAACTGCTAGGATAGCTCAGATATGGATTTTGTAGTGCAGGGTAACTATGCGCTCATCAGTTTTTGCTTTCCCTTCATATAGGCTAGTTAATAATCATATTGAATTCAGCTGTGCGTACTCGCATATTATTAACGCTATCGACACGCGTCATTTGACTTGATTAGTATGTAAGCCAGCAACTCCTCAGTTCCGATGTATATATGTATATAGATATATATGTATATTTGTCTATACATATAGCATATTGGCAGACAAGTATTTGGTAATACATGATTTGGATACAATGAATTGGTAACTTATATATATATATATATATATATATATATATATATATATATATATATATATATATATATATATATCTTTTTTTTTTGCTGGCTTAGCCTAATACGCAACGACGACCTTGCCCCTGAGGCTTCAGTTAGGGCGAGTTGTCGCCCATACACAATGACAATTAAAATTAGCGTTAACTACGGCTCTACTAATAGGTAATGCTCAATTTCCATATAAGACTTCCTAGACACATACACACTAATTGCTCCAGTAACAGTTAGGCAAATTCAATCGAATTGGTTTCAATCAGGAACGGAGGTTTCTTGTTTATCAAATAAAGCGAAAGCTTAAAATATGAAAACTTTAACTAAAATAAAAGCGATTTGAAGTTTAGTTAGCTTGAAGCCGAATAGAAAACGGTGTAAGATGTAATCAGACAATAAAACCTTTAAATAATCAGTTACATTAGCGTGATCTAAAAGTGATATATATATATATTATGTACATACACCTCTGATATATAACATATATATACGATATAACATATCTCTATTAATCGAATATAACAAACAAATATTATATAATAAATATTTTTCACTCATTTTCCACGCTAATGGGTGAAATCTGCCAATTTCACGAATCACAAAAGCGATAAGCTTACCAAAAATAGTATTACTATTAAATCAAACTCGAGCATACAACATTATCTGACCCGAAAAAATTGGGTAACTGAAATGGGTTTTATGGGCCCACACAAAAAGTACCATAAACTAATGGAAGTCATCAAAGGCCCAGGGCAGCCAGCCGATTTGAGAGCCTAATCTTTACAGCGCTATAATCCAATTCAAATTTCAAACGAACAACAATTGGATGATTAATTAACGGAAAAAAAAAGTGTTTGTACGACTGAATTCTACTGAGATATTAAGATATAGACTATGTGTCTATATCGTATAGTATATCAAGTATAGACGTTTATCTTTTTCGACTGTAAGACGTCTGTCTAATTGCGCCTCAAATGAGTTCTTCCGAGGAAGTTTAGTTTGGTTTAGGGCAGTTATCAAAGGCGTTTAGGGCTTGGATGTGTGGGCGGGTGGGACGATCCATTGCCAATGAAATGTGGAATTCAAGGAAATTTTTTTTGTTTTGTTTTTTTTTTTTTTTTTTTTTTTTAACAGTTTTTAACGCTGCGAATTGTTTTACAATCCGTTTAGCACGAGCTGCCGCTGTCGATGAGTCGTCGTCGTCGTCGTCGCCGTTGTTGTTGTTGTTGTTGTTGTTGGTGCCATCACCTGATAACTCATGATTCCGGCGTAAATTTGGTTGGGCGGCTAACGGTCTGCTCTTTTTCGAAAATAAAAAAAAAAACAGTGAAATGCGAAGAGTGCGCAGTTGAGCACGACCAAAATTATACGATCATTTTGTGCTCTACAGCAAAACAATGAAAATTAACCATAAATTAGTTTATTAAAATAATCATAGATTTACGCCGATAATAGTAGCTGCCACCAAAAAAAAAAAATAAACTGGACGGAAATTAGCTATTAGAAGTCGAAGTGGACATACCCTTGCCTAAATTTGATATGCTAATTTTAATATCTTTATAATATATTCGCTTTTTTTGTAGATTGTGTGAGTGTCCATTGAATGGCAGTACTTCATAGCTTAGATGCAAGCCGATGCTTAAATACCCTTACCCAAATGGCTTGCCCAAAAGTGAAAAGTGTTCCGGATGAAAGTTGATATATGTTCCAGCTTAAAAACCTTTCCTTTTTAGATCCTTTGTGAGTGAACAATGATTGGGATATCTTCATAAATTAGATAAAAGCCGAAGTTCACCTCACCCGTGCTTTAACTATTTGCCAATAAAATTGAGCATTCAGATCGAAAGTTTAAATATCGTTCTATTTGAAATAATAAATGAATGCCTACTTTCTATTTATTTATTATTATTCTATTTATACCCTAGCCAATTACATATACTATTTCTACACTCATTATGAAATTAAAACATCATTAACATCACACACATCACAAATTGTTTTACGTAATGCATATACCCATGCCATACACTAGTTACCTAGCAACTTGGCTTAATAATGTGAAACATCTTTAACATCTGCATATGGTGATTTCTCCCGAAAAGTCTACTTTTTGTAGCGCTCAAATCTCCTTGTTTTTTTTTAATTATCTTGAAAACGCACCAATTAAAGTGATTCATTTTTTTTATAAGATTCACTATTTGTCAAAATAAAAAGTGTTTTGGCATTTGTTCAACACTTTAATTGGTGCGCTTTCAAAATAATCACAAAAAACCAAGAGTGTCGCAAGTGACAAAGAGTTGACTTTTCTGGAGAAATGCCCATACATATATAGCATCTTAAATTTTTGTGTGAAAATCTGTAGTATATATACGCATTGAATAGAGTATGCACATAAATTGAATGATAACCGAAACTGTATACTTAATATTTTCAATATTTCTCTTTTTATATTTTTCAATAGAATAAATTTCAGAAAAAACACCCTCACTCAGTTCATAGTATTTAGCTAAACATTATAAAGCTCTTTCCCAATTTCCCGATTTTCCCCCAATAATTTCCCAATTTCCCCCTAATAATTTCTAAAAACGTTTTAAAACGTGCCCATATCCCTAATTAATAGGGTAGCTCCATGAAAAATGTTAATAACCCAATTTTAATATGCCCAAAAGTATGCTCTCGCATATTTTGCAGAAGAGCAAATGAAATTCGCAACTCTACATAAGCTAAGACCAATTTATGCATACAAAATATTATGATCAAACATAAAAGTGGATTAATCTTAGTCCCCTTAAGCATTCACCTTCACTTATACAATTCTAGATATGTGGAAAGGTTAAAGAAACGGGTTTAATTAACCGCAACATTAGCGCTCATTGGGTAGGAGAGTGTTGACGACAAGTTCTATATCATATTTCATAAGGTTAGTTAAGGTAGCTTACAGTATAGCCTGCCTAAGGCGTGCATGATGAAATCTGGGTGGTTTAAAGCTTGAACTTGAGGTATTTTGTTTATAGTCTTCAAATATTTGATGTTATATAGACAACTTATTAGACTATTCATATAGATCATGATGAGATATGATGATATGATATGGATACCAGGCTAGTAGAACACTGTGTTAGTAGTACTGTATAGAGGTACATATGTTTGTAAGCTTAAGCTTATACTTAAATAACCCACAATAACAAAGCTAATGATAATAATAATAACAAAGATTCTATCCATATATGTATGCAAAACACATGTTCTTTTTATATGTGTGCATAGATATATCTGTGTAGATATACTATATGACCAGTTTGGACAGCTTGAAGGTGCTTCCGCTTAACGTGAACTTATCTTAGATGCTGGCAAATATCAGCTTTATCAGCAAGGTGTTTTCAGGTGTTTTTACTTTTTTTTTTTTTTTCATGGTAAGAAAAGAGCGTTGCTCCATGCTACAGTCAGCATACGCTAAAGTGAACTGAGTAAGCCCACAATTATCATTACAGAGACACATTTAAGTATAATTCCTTTTAGAGTATAGAGTAAGCCTTGACACATCGCTTTGTTCACAGCTTGTTCTCAATCACATTCACTAAGAACGTTGGCATGCGATTCTCTCGTCTGGATGCAGCATTGTCGCCGCAAGCTATTGGAATGTTTCGGAATGTTTTGGAACATACCTGCATTCCACGCATCATCGCTGCTGGCATTATCATCATCGCTATTCAGCAGCGGTTCATAGCCGCATTTTGTGTCGCGCCCACGATTGCGATTGCGATTGCGACTGCGACTGCGACCCCGGCCGCCCAGCAGCAGTGCCTCGCATTGGCGCAGCTTCTCCATTTTGGATATAACGGTATGGCCGGAAGGAGGCACGAGCTTCGACTTGTTTCCAAATAACAGCAACGACTTGAATATTATTACGACATTTCAGCCGAAACGGCAAACGGCAAACGGAGCGCAGCCAACAGTCGTCCACAAAGTTGATTCATCCGCTAACGCTCTGTATGTGGCGCTATCTGCGCTAATTTGATGTCGACTGCGGCTGCTGTGGCCGCTGCTGACGCCTCGGCAGTAGTAAAAAATAAAAAACAATATTGTTGCTATTGTCGGACAGCTACTGTTTAATCTGCTTCTTAAATGCACACATGCAAACAAACACACACACACACATTAAGCAAACAAAAGCACACACACATGGAAGTAAAAAGTCACACACTCACACATCAATCTGCGTCTCTTCATGTATTCGCATACATATATTTCAACTTCAATCACATACACATACTTATGCAAGCCGGCGAGCGAGCAACTGTCAACAGCTGAGCGTCACAAGTCAAATTGCTCTGTCAAAATGTCAGAGATGTCGCATCCAAGTGGATTAACATCCACTCAAGCGACACACAGCCATTTGACTTAACAGAAGCCGAAAGGCAACAGCCAAGAATAGCTGTTAAAGCAAATGAGCTTGTTCCGATTCCACAATGTTTCACATTCGCTGTGCAAGAGGATAAGCAAAGCGTTGCCCAATTGTTTCAAATTTCTAATACAGTCAGCGAAAAAAGTTGAGCTACACAACAATTTTTCAACTTAACTCTATTAAAAAGTGTTTATATGAAATGAAAAATGAAGCAAGTGTTGATAAGATATGTTTCATTTGTATTTGATATTTGGCAACATAAAAGTCTTTTCATCAACTGTTTTCGATAAATAACAAATGAGTTAGATTAAAATATAGGAGAAAAAAACTAGAAAAGCATGCTGACTGTATAAATAAATTAAATCTATAATTAATAAAATTAAACAAAACAAATAAAAACATTGTGAAAGGCAAAAGCTTTATGAAAGTAATTGTGAAATGATATTAAATATGATTATATTGTAAGCATTTGGTAAATTCTTTACAAACTAGCTGAAGAGGTAAACAAACTGATAATCGAACTCAATCAAGATATTCGCATTACAGGTCTCATTTAATCACATTTCAAGCTCAATTAACGCGTCGCACGGTGAATAGATCCGGTGAGATAAGCATTGGTACACCTGTCCTACAATTGACGTCACTATAAGTGAGACTATGATAATGCAAAATGAAGAACAAAGACGAAACAAATGCCTAAGCTATTTCTGAGCGATTCATATTAATCTTCATTTTTTTTGCGTGTATTGTTTTTATTTATTTTTTTCTTATTTATTTTCAAAGTTTCGCGTGCGTGCGTGTGAGAAACGCGCGCGCGTGCAAGCCCTTGAGAGAGCTGGATCCAAAATGAATCAAACGAAGTCGACGCTGCTTCGCTGTGCACTTAAATCAGCTAGAAATTTGTAAACAGAATACAATGACGCAGGTGACAGAAGAGCACTTAAGCCAAACTCCTCTCTCTCTCGCTTACTCACTCGCTCACTCACTCTCTTTCTGAGTCGCCAACCACTTGAACAGCTGTGCTGTGGTGACCGTTATGCGCCGATGCGTCGACGGCGACGGCGACGGCGACAGCGGACTGCGGACAGCGAAGCCAATAGCCGACAATGGCAATGATTGGAGGGCCGCCAACAATGACAACAACAACAACAAGAACAACAAGAACAATAATAATAACAAATGTTACTAGGCCAAACGGTGAACCATTTGATAATAACAAATATAATAAATAATTATAATTGCCAGCATTATAGTTAAGTTATAAATAACGAAATAAACAATTATAAATGTGTAAATGGGTGTAAAATGTTTTTTAAATAGCATGCATTAAAAATAAAACAAATCAATGGCTAAACAGAATAAATTAGATTACAACTAAATGAAATGTAATTTAAAAACTATAAACTAAATACATGTGTCTATAAATAAAAAGGATAGCAAAATAATATAACTGTGTTATAAATAGCTTACGTATGGGCCTGCGGCGCATTGTGGACGCACTATTCTCGCCGCCACTGTTCATATTGCTGTTAATCGACTTCATGGTGTGCCCTCGGGTATGCTGCGGACGATGACAACTGACAACAACAAGTGGGCGTGAATTTTGCAAAGATAATATGTGATAGGAAGAGAACCAAAAGAAAAGAAAGAAATGTATGTATGTGTATTGTAATTCCAAAACAAAACTAAGACAAAGCCTATTTCGTAGTCACACAGTCGGGGCTACAATTATTACGCACACTTGCACAATAGCTCTAACACGTGAATCGGTATAAGCACAAGCGCACCAGGGTCTAATATTTTTGCCGCGCACTGTTAACTAAGCAAATTGTGCATGGCTATGCTAAAAAAAAAGTACATTTAAACCGGTTTACGCAGCAGCGACAGCGACAGCGACGCCAACTGCGACTGCTCTAATATCTATATATTTGGGTATATTCATTCATATTGAACAAACTTTACCTTTCCTGCTGACGCGACAAGTTTCAATGTTGAAAGGCAACTGAAAACTAAAGGCAAATTCTCATGTCGATCGGCAAAGAGCGAAGAACGCAGCAGCAGCAAACACAAGAGACAATAACAAATGCAAAAAAATGAAGGGAAATTTATCTTAAGAGCGAGAGAGAAGAGAGAGCGAAAGCATAAAACCATCAAACCAAAACCAGAAACTTTAATTCGCGCCTGAACGGCAAGGCGAGAGGGGTATATAGGACGTAGTATGAACTTATCATAGCAGCAATGGACAGATAAGAACATGTATACATACATATGTATGTATGTATATATAAATATGTACGCGTGCAGGACAAGCATGGGTTGCACAACGACATTTGTTGATAAGGGCAAATATGATTTTGTTTAATCAATTAACTTTTGCCGTCATTTTGCAGTCGCAACAACTAAGACTGAATGACAGCGAAAGAGAGTGAAAAGAGACAGAGCAAGAGCGTCTTAAGCTATCTGTCGCATACATATGCGCGTAGGCGTCTATATGTGTGTGTGTGGGGGCGCTAGGCTTTGGTAACTTCTGTAACTTTGGCGAAATCACTAGAACAAGACCATGGCATTGACACAGTCAGATGACCTTAACACCTTACGATAATCGTTGTGATAACACTTGCCATATATACATACATACATACAAACCCTTATGAAATTCCACTGAACTTGACCCATTTGACGATATGCACTTACACGGTGTACTTTTACACATACAAATGTTCACTAGACAAAAGAAAAACGAAGAAAAGAAAACAAAAACAATAAAAAGGAACATTGCTCACCAGTGACAGAGAGAGAATGAGACCGAGGGCGAGAGCGAGAGAGCTAGCGAATTCCAATTTCATTCATTGCAAAAATAAAGCACAACGAATGCCGCTCAATTTTGTTCGTGCATGTGTGAGCACATGGCGCGCGCACACACATACACGTGAGGCTGCCGCCGTTGACGCCGTTCAGACAAAGTAAACTCCAAAATGGGGCTGAGGACTCGCTGTGGGTCTGCCTCATTTGGTTAACTGTTCGTTCATTGATTTGACATTTGTCAAAAACACGCTAACACACACTGTGACACAGCACGTGTATGCTGCAGCAGACCCTGTCTGTTATATACATACATACATATATTTGCTTTGCTTTGTTTTATATTGATTTTTACCAACCAGGAGGCGAATGCAAGGTGAAACGGAATGTGGGAAAATAACTGCACATTGCAGCTGACAGCGCGACGAAGTCGTGGGGGCAGCGCACGGCTGTTTCTTTTTTTTTTCTCCAGAATTTCATAATCAAGTGAAATGCAACCATCTGCTCGCGCGAGATATGGACGCACCCGGTTAGTTTAATGCATGTAAACAATTATTATTGATAGCAGTGGCACGTGTAGTGATGGCAGAATTATAGGATGATTTCTTGCAATTGACTGTTGTTGTTGTTGTTTTGGTTGTTTTGATTGTTTTGATTGTTTGTTTGTTGGTTATGTTGGGTTTTCGAACTTGTCTACACAAAAAACAAAGAAACAAAAGTATTGCCGCTTAATATGTGTGCATGGAGAAATGGCAACACAGTGAGACATTGAGAGATAGAGAGACACTTGAACACCAAACAAAAAGTACACTTACTAGATAAAGAAATCAACGAAAATAACAACAATTAACAATTTGAAAAGAGCACTCACATCTCTTCCAGACAACTTTAGTCGCGGTAACAGCGCGAACTTGAAGTTTACTCGCTTCATTGACTTACAATTTCAAACTGAAGCAGCAGCAACAACAACGATGAAAAGCGTAGACACTTTCCACCCCATTCAGCATACAAGGGACAGCAACAAGAACAATATGCAAAATCGAAAAAGGCGCTTTCATTTGCGATACGCGACAGAAAGCACGACAGCCTATCGATACCTAAATATATCGATGATATTCAAATTGCTATACAATAAGTACATTTAAAAAAGTATATTCAAATATGTTTCTGATGGCATTCGGAATTAAAAGAAAAACAAATCAAAAATAATATCCCTGCCAGAACTATACAATCAAAACCAAATGGTATTGAAGGATTCATAAAAAGAAACACGCTCAGAAACTAGCAGCTCCTCACTCAATTTCGATCATCCGCCACTAATCTTTCATAAACATCGGCTCTGCTAACTTGTCTTAAAGATTCTGGCATCCTTGTATGATAAAGTATCGATAAGATAACTAGATAGCAAATCGATATTCATTCGATCATCATAGCAGTCAGCAATGCTCAGCTCTGGATTCAAACAGAAGACTAGAATTATTTAAGTTCGCAGTTAGTGCACAGTGTATTAAGTGCCGAGCAAGGGATAACAGCAAAATAAAAAAAGCACTCGTTTGTCTTGTTTTTTAATATTTTCTTCGTTTTTTAAATTTCTGTGTACATATGTACATATAATTTTCTCCATCTAAACTTTACGTGTGTGTTGCCCCAGGTCCCCGCCGCATTTGACTTTGCGGGCTACCGAAGAATTGAAAATTTTGTGTTTCCTCAAACGTTTTCGAATTAAAAACCAATTTGCCTTTTGCGACCTTCGGTAAGTAAGATTTTACTAATATTTTTTTGTTTGTATCTGTAATTCTTATGGAGAAAGATTAGTCTTTACGTATATAGTCCAATAGTCCAATATATATGTAAATTTGAAGATACATGTACACACATACATGCAAATTTTGAGATTTTTGCTTTCGCATTAAAAACGGCTCTAGGCACACGCATCCATGAATACACACATATTTCTATACATATGCATGTATGCATGAGCACGCAAGAAAAGGCGATGAACGCGAGCGTCAAAAAGTAACGGCGCTTTTTATTTGAGCGTTCGTTGCACCAGCCGCAGTGACTCGGCTACGAATCGAGAAGAAACAATAAATAGTGAAGCAAAGTGAACGACCAACCAATTTTAAAAATGGCCGCCAGTTTATTAATTTGAAAGAAAACTAGAAAACGACAGGAATAAGAAAATGAAAAAATAAATAAGAACTGACACTAGAGATGAGAGCGTGCTAAGCTTACGTTGACATATTTAAAAATTGACTTTTGACAAACTAAAATAGAAATGAATTGAAATAGGTTATAGGTTTTTTTTTTTTACAAATTGAAAAAATTGTCAATTTGAGTTAGTTTTCAGCTTTAATTAAATCATTTTCAGTTATTTATTGAATTTGTTAGGTTCTGCAGTACTTATTGAAGATCGCTTAAAGGGACATGGCTATGATGCTGAGGCGTCCAATCACCTCTGGCAGCCGCCAGGCACCAGATCCGTACGACCAATTCTTGGAGAGCCGCTGCATGTACCGCAAGCACACGGCCAGGGATGCATCTTGCCTGTTCCGTGTTATAGCCGAGCAGATGTACGACACCCAAATGCTGCACTACGAGGTGCGCCTGGAGTGTGTGCGCTTCATGACGCGCAAGCGTCGTATTTTCGAGCAGGTAACTTTAACAAGGATCTCAACTATACATATATTGTAAACTATTTATACTGATCCTATTCGCTAGCATGTGCGTGGCGATTTCGATAGCTATATGCAGGACATGGCCAAGCCAAAGACTTATGGCACCATGCTGGAGCTGCGTGCTCTGTGCTGCATGTATCGGTGAGTAAGCCACAGATGATGAGTCGATCTGGTAATTAATTGTATTGCTTTTAGCCGCAACGTCATCTTGTTTGAGCCATTCAATTTGGGCACTGCAGTCACCTATAACGATCGCTACGTTGATAATTTTCGTGTGTTCTATACGAATGAATTTCATTTTGATTCAGTCTACCAATTAAACTACATTGAAACGGCAGCGATTAGTCAGAGTTAGTATTGACTAACTACAAAAGAAAGTCCATTCACTAACCAATTATCTATATATATATATATATATATATATAATGTATTTTAGCAATCAGCTTCAAGCTTCTTTATAAGATGCTGTTTAAGCTGCCCGACGTGAATTTCGCGGTTGAGTCAATGCTGCATCCACAAACATTCGACTGGGGCAGCTACGAGGTGGAGATCGATCAGCGGGGCTATTTTGTGCGCATTATTTGCAGTGACGGACGTTTGTTCTCGCTCGATTTGCCTGAGCATACCAAATGCATACTGGAGAACTATAAGTTGTGCAATTTCCACAACAATCTCAAGCTCTCGAGGAGGAACGCACTAGAGTACCATTCTAGGCGCGAGCTGAAGCTGAGCTTGGATTTTCCTTTGAATAGTTTGATGCCTAGTGAGAGTACCGAGATGCTGCACATGTGTCCCAATCCCATGAACTCTTGTGTGCGCCAGCTGCTCGATGATGGTGAGCAGATCGCTGATGGATGATTGCAAATATCAAATATAAAATCGGCTATAAAATAATGTGATATTTATTTATGCACAGGAATCACCCCATTTCCGTATAAGGTGGCCAAGTCTTTGGATCCCTATATGTATCGCAATATCGAGTTCGATAGCTGGAACGATCTGCGCAAGGAGGCCAAGCGCTACAATGTGTATACCAATGATTATAATTTCAAGGTGAGTCAAAGCTCATGGTGTAACTGGTTTCATCATGTGATGTGTCCATTAAAACGCATTTTCACTGCTAATTGCAATTAACTCCATACCTGAATGCATCTTAACCACGGACGTTGCTAATCATTTCAAAATCGAATGCATCCGTACCTGACTGATGCTAATCATTTGCAGGTGGGCGCCAAATGCCGCGTGGAGCTGCTAACCGACTCTGATAGACAGCTGTACACTTGCCATATTCAAAAGATTGCCGCTGACAAATCCTACTCGGTTGTCTATATCGAGCACTTTGGGAAGAAATTTTTGGTAGGCCGTCCCCCTCTCCTCCCTGCTTGGCCCACCCTCGTCTCTGTGCCTTGATTTGTATATGATTTTATTGCATTTACTAATCGTCATCTCTCTTTTTTTATTATCTATTTCTCCCTCTCTCTCACACATCTCAGGTGCCTTATGAGTCATTGCATCCAGTGCCACCAGACGAGTTCCGCCCATGGGCTCTGCCCTTCCGCTATCAACGTCAGATGCAGCGCATGCAGATGGCCAAGCTCACCCAGAAGGCCAAGCCCAGGTGGAAGAAGACCAAGCTGTACGATGTGACCAATTACTATGAGGCCAGCAGTGTGCAGTATCTGCAGCTGGACTCCTGGCACGGTTGTCCACCAATGTTCAACAACGAGCATGGAACTTTACAGCAGCAGCAGCAGCAATCGCAACAACAGATCGAGTATAATGAAGCCATCGAAATGGAGCAGCAGCAGCAACAGCAGCCGCATCACTCGCGTGAGCATCGTTTCCAGCCACGCGACAGGTCTTCGCGTCATCATCAGCAGTCGCAACGCAAGCATCAAGCAGTCGCTGCTGCACCTGTAATGGGAGGCACATCGTTGCCCCAGCCATTGGCACCGCATCAGGGCAAAGTGTCGACGAGCCAGTTCGTTAACTATGTGCCAATGGCTGGGCGCGCTGCTCAATTGCCACAGCAGCAGTGGCGCGGCTCGGCGCAGCCCATGCCCGAGGAGTTTCCGACTGGGGTCTTTCCAGGAGCTCCACTGACTCCAGACGGTTGCATGTTCATGCATTTTGGTGGCTATGCACCACCGCCGCCTCTTTCGCTGCCACCGCCGCCGCCATTTGGAGCAGCGCCATTTGTATTTACACCACAGCCGCCGCCGCCGTCGCCGCTGGCACCGCCGGTAGCCTCAGTGATGCTGCCATCGGTGGCCACTGCCACCACCAGCAGCAGCAGCAGCAGCTGCAACATGAGCAGCAGCATTGCAACAACAACTAGCAAGATTGCTATGCGCCAAAGCAACGGCGAGGATCAGTTGGAGCCGCGACGCTCGCTGCATGCCAATGGGGAGGATTTGCCGGCCGATCTGGGCACCTTGCGCTACTTCTACAACATGGGCGTCGATGTGCACATGCGCTGGTCCAACAAGGGCGAAGAGCAGATGCGCATGTACGGCAAGACGAATGCCAATCAAAATTACAACAACACGGACCAACAACCAAGGGATCAAAACGATGAGGCAGTTGCTCTGGTGGCGAACACCACCCCGCCGCCTTCGCCGGTTGCAGCAACTGCTGCCTTCGGCGCTGGCCCAGAGCCACACGCAGACAAGGGTCGCGGTCGCAACAAACGTGGCGGCTACAACAAGATGCGCGGCAAGCGTCCGGAGCAACTGCCAAATTTGAACAAGGAGCAGCCGCATCTATCGCATGCCATGCTGCTGCCGACGCCGACTCCGTCGCCCAACACCAACGGGAATCAGTTCAACTTTTATCCCACAATGACGCAGCCGCTGTCGCCACCACAACCGACTTTGCCGCCGCCACAGATGCCGGCACCAATTTTCTTTGCGCCCCACAAGGCGGGACAGGTAAACTACGCTAGATACATATATATATATATGAAACTGAATGAATTGTATTAAACCATCTTTTGCATTGTCTGTTGCAGCCTCCATATGCCTGGAACATGGGTCCGCCAGCCTTGCTAATGCCATTTGAGCAGCTCAACAACAGCACCATCGAACAGGGTGTCTACTTGCCACCACGTCACTAGAGCATCGGCTCCATATTACGACATACTTTGTCTACATATACTATATACAACATATTCGCAATTCGTATTTAACAAACAGCCCAACTTAACAATTTGCACAACAACAACAACAACAACGACTTTTAGAATCTCTTCACAAGCTAACAAAAAACTATATGCCGTTTTAAATTTGTTTCAAATTTCGTTTTTTTTTTTTAAAGAACATTTCGAACAAATTCATAATTTATCAAATCAGTTCTACTAAATCCGTAATATGATCGCAGCAATAATTTTAAATATGTAATGCAATTTTATGCGATTTTATTAGTAACATACAACTTACAAAATTTCGAATCAACAGAGCAACAAAAAAAAACAAACACATTTATAAACAATCTATTTATACATTTTATTAAAACTTATTCGCTAAATTAGACTATATAACTAAACTTAAAAAAAAAAAAAACATCTTGCTTGTTTATACATATTTTTTTAAAAATCAAATCATGTTAAAACTCCTTAAGCAACAAATTAACAATTTATAAAAAAAAAAAAATAAAAAAAAAGTCCAAAAAAATGTAAAAAAAGTATATGTATTATATATACACAAAAAACAAACAAAAAAATGTAACCTTATAATAAACCAATAAAAACGCTCGACACAAAACACAAAACTGTACGGAAATGCAACTGATTGAAAGAAATTTGGCCAACGGCTCGTTTCGTTTGTACGTGGTATTTCCAAAGCTCTGCTGCAATATTTTGTGTATTGCAGATGGCCAAAAGCAAATGTTTGGGCACTTACTTAAGTAGAAATTGTGATAATTCATGAGAAAAGTCTAGCAACTAAATTTAATGAAAACTAGGTAGTTATTAACTATAATTTAAGTTGTTATTCACGTAATTTTTAGATTGTCTGATGCAGATTGCTCATGACGCTGATGATCAGTTGAAAGAAGCTTGGAAATGCTCGACCGGCGGCCAGGCGCTGATCCCGCATTCGAACGGGCTGAGTGGCATGAAGGATAAAGGAAATTTTAGATAGAGCTGAGACTTTTTAAGGATTTGGTATCTCGCTCAAACTCACGATATTCCGAGCAAAGCCTTGGCCTAGGAACAGCAGCAGCAGCAGCAGCCACAGCAGATGCAGATGCCGATGCAACGAGAAGAAACGCATCTTAAATGCTCAGTTTATGTTTTTTCTCTTTCGGTTTTTGTCGTCTCTTTTGCACGCGCTGAACTTGTAACAGTTCTTATTTTTATTTAATTATATATATATTCTTTTGTTAATTTATTTTCTTATATTTTTTTTTAGACTTTTTGGATGCGCTCTGCTGTTTTATTTTTGTGCTCGACTATTTATGCTTACAAACTGAAAACGTTTCGCAAAAGTGTCGCATTTTTATGCTGATCTCTCAGTTCGACAAATGGGCGGTTGCAACGGCAGGCGACCTACATTCGAAACCTAAAACTCAAATTCGATTATTGTGCTTGAGCACACAGCCCCATGCATTAGCCCCTAATAATTGCTATGATTCGCATTAGGCGGAGGTGCGACGACTCGACAAATGGAAAGACGAACTAAATGGCAATCATTTCGACCTCTCTCACTGCCGTCGGAGGACAACACAGATGCACGCAATATTATATTTCGTTTAAGGCTTAGTTAATTGTCGACAGAACCTTACGAACCCCAGTTGAGGCTATGAAATGATTGCCTATTTAATTTTAGTTCTAGTTGTAATTGAAACGTTTATTTAATAACTTAATCATAGAAAACAAAACAGCAAGGAAACTAGACAAAACTGTTGACTATTATAAAGTTAGTTATAGTTATTTAATAACTTAGTTATAGGATAAAAAAAAAAAACAACTTAAAAATAGATAGAGTTAGTTGTAGATCATCATAGAGTCAGGGAGTAATATATATATATATATGTATATATATATATATATATATATATATATTTATTTATTTATACGTTTATTTATATATGTATTTTAAAGTTTACTTAATAATTTATTTATAGAAAAAACAGCAGAAAATTACAAAAAGTTTTTTCATCATGGACTCAGCTAGTGATATATTTATATGTTTATATACACTTATGCATTTATGTATACATCTAGCTATAAGTAAGAGTATATAGTAGAGTAGAGTATATATATACATTTAAATTTCAAGTAATTTCAACTCAGCTTGCTCTAAACTGAAGTATGTACATATCTCAAGACTTCTTGAGAGATAGATTCAAGTACAGTTAATTAATTTCAGTTGTCAAACAGAAATTTTTTAAAGCTGATGTTTGGCTAGATATAGATGTTACATCTTAAGGCACTCAATTATAGATCAAATGTTAACCAACTAACAACAATCATAGAAATTTAAAAGCCGAGTAAGAAACTCAGCTAGAACTCAACAATTAAATTAGTTGAAATTCATCTACAATTTTAATACAATTGTCTTCCTATAAGAAAATTTTCAACTTCAAACTTTCATTTGATTATACAGATCACAAATCAAAGATTCTATTGGAAAACTATGAAAAATTTTGAATATTTTGTAAAAAAGAAATGCTAAAGCAGTATTATGGGTAAAGTCTAATAAGCCAACGGAATCTTTGATTAGTTTAACGGAATTTGTTGTCCTAAAGCTTAAGCTTATGTAGTTAAAAATATTATACGCATTTTCACTTGATTACAGAACAGGAATCAAAAGAATCCTTTTTTAAATTTAAAAAATATACATACGAATTTTGTAAATAGAAAATACAAAAAACATATTTTGGCTAAATCAACTTCGCTGAATCATAAACGGAACTTGTTTAAGTATGTTGCCTCAAAACTAAAGTTTGTCTAGATAAAGATATTTTGTGAAAAAGTGGAAGCTTGATTATAGAGCGACGAGATCTTGACTTGATTACAGATGAGATAAAAGATTATCTTAAAATATGTATAATATTAAAAATAATATAATAAATAAATAATATAATACAAAAAATACCAAAACAGTAACTTTCAAGCCAAATATTACCTATCTTGTCTAGATAAAGATATTGTAAGAATTTTCACTTGATACATAATAGAAATCAAAGCTTTCTTCTTAAAATAAAAAATTTAAATAATTTAAGTGTGAAAAAGTAATAAAAGGAAATTATTAAAATACTATTATAGCTCGCATAACGGCGAATCTGTTGCTCTATATCGAGCACATAAAGTTTTAACTACATACATTAAAGTTTCTAAAATATGTATGTAAATATCATTATATGTTATATCCTATATCAATTAAAACCATATTTGTTTTTTTTTTTTAATTTTTTCAAATTTTCTTTTTTATTTGTTTGCAAAGAAACCTGCGCGCCCGCCTTGTGAGCGTCCAAGCTGTGTAAAAAACATAGTAACTAAGACCAGTTGAGACCAGTAGCTGGCAGCTGGCAGCTGGAAGCGGCGACCATGACGTCGTCGCTGGGCATCGTCAGCGCTGAGGGTGGGGCGCTTAGTACGATGGGCCCGAGTAGCTGGGGCCGGACTGGCTGGGGCCGTAGCTCTGGCCGCCATAGTTGCCATCGCGCTCGCCAGCAATGTTGGCCAGGGCGGAGAGACCATGGTTGCCACCCTGGAGCAGCTGGTAGCCAGCACTGACGGCGGCATTATCGGCGCCGGAGGCATACGCGGGCAGGGCTTGGCCGCCGGGGCCATGCTGCTGTGGGCCGGACACAATGGGGCCGGGCCTGTTCAGGATGTGGTGATTCTGGCCGGTGCCGTGGGAGCCCTGGCCGTAGCCCTGCTTGTTTTCATTGACGAAGTACTTCTCTGCTGGGGGCTTCACCACGTTGACGAACACAGGCTCGACCTTAACGCGACGTGGATGATGCTTCACGTAGACCTTGCGGAGCACGATTGCTGGGGGCTTGTGCAGCACAACTGGGGCGGGCTTAACAACCAATGGAGGATGGTTCACCAGCACCTTGGTGGGCGGGCGACGCACAATGATGGGTGCCGGACGATGGATCAGAATCTCGCCCTTGTTCTGTGGGTAGGTGATCGAGGAGGTGAGGGTGTTGCCCTTGGTGTTCACCGGCTTGTAGGGGATGTTCTGGTCGGAGCCATAGCTGCCCTGGTTGGCCTGAGCGACGCCAGCGGCTTCGGAATTGCCAGCCAAAGCGCCAGCCGAGGCGCCATCGCCGCCGACACCGTTGCCGTACTCACCGGCACCGCCAGCGGATGCAGCGGCTGCTGCATCGCCATCGGAGCTGGAGCTGTAGCTCTGCTGTGAGCCCCCGCCGTATGACTCCTGGTGGCCGCCAGAGCCGTAGTTCGGTTGTACACCGTAGCTGCTAGCGCTGGCACATGCCTGCGAGAGATAGAGTGAGAGAGAAGCAGAGAGAGAGAGAGAGAGAGAGAGAAACAGAGAATGAGATGGTGAATCAATGAGCTGCAGTCGCGATCTCTCTATTTGACTGTGAGTTGTGGAGCAAGTGGGTCATCGACTGATCGACTGATCGACTGGGCGTATTCGTGTTACGTACAATTAAGCAGGCGGCTAGCGCCCATATGATGCTGTGTCTGTTCATCGTTTCCAGTCCCAGTTGGCGGTTCGAACTCGAGTGGCTCGTTGCACGACCGTCTGCTGTCTTCTGCTGCCTTAGCTAGCTGGGAGATTTCTTTAAATATGCTGCCATCGAATGGTCGCCCTATGGTACGTGACATTTGGCCCGGTCGGCCCCATTGTTGCTGCTGCCGGTTGCCGCTGTTCCGCTCCAGCTCAGTCGCATTGTTGTTGCTATTGCCCACGCCAGCTAGCGAACATGGCCAAATGCTGATTACGCTCGCACGCATCTCGGTGCGCATATCTCGGCGTGTTACGTCGAAAGCAACAACATATTATAAGACCCATCAGCCAACAATCCGCAAACAACATCTCGTGCATCGTGCATCGTGCCCTGACACATAACCCATATCGAGGTTTTCCACAACAGAACAGCACAGAACAGAGCAAAACCGACTGTCTGAGCGCTGATTGTGATTGCCAAATGGCAATTCAACAGTTCCGCATTGAAAGCTCCGAGCGATTAGTGGCAACAGTGTCAAGCCCGCAGCTGATCGCCGCTGGGTGAGTGGCCAATGTCGAGTTACAAGCTCCACGATTCCGAGTCCCAAGATTCAAGATTCAAGATCCAATTGCCAAGCTTCAATTCCCAAGTCCCTTATCTCACACTCCTAACTGATAGATAATATGAGTATTTCCTATAGCTGGCATACACTGCAATCAAATATTGCTTTCGATATTGAGCAAAGTTGGTGTCTAGTTCTGGGCAACTCTATTTATTTATGACTGACGTGGCCATAAAATCTCATATAACTTTGACTTTATACACTGCAAACAATTTATATGTATTTGTTTATGCAATGCAGTAAAGTCTACTGAAGTTGGAGTAGCTGAATAGATCATTGAAAAATATTATAGGAAATTTGTTTTACGCTTTTCATAAACATACACTGTAAAAAAAGTTGGTGTTTAGTTCCAGGCAACTCTATTTATTTATTTATTTATTTATTTATAGCTAACGTGGCTTTGGGCATATTAAGTTCGCATATAACTTCAACTTTATACACTGTAAACAATTTATTTGTATTTGAATTTAAACTACTTTAAAGTCTCTTGAAGTTTTAGCAGCTTTCAGATACCTCGAGAATATTTTGGGAATTTTGTTTACCCTTTTAATGAATATACACTGCAAACAAAAGCTAGTGTAGAATTTCAGCAACTCTATTTATTTATAGCTAACGTGGCTTTGTTCATATTAAATACGTATATAGCTTTGACTTTATACACTGCAAACAATTAAGTTAATTTGCAATTGACGTTAAGTTATGTGTATTTGTACTTAAAGTTAGCAAAATCTGTTAAAGTTTGAGCAGCTTGTAGATCAGAGAAAAAATGTTTTGGGAAGTTTTTACAATTAGCATACACTGCAAAAAAAAAAGTTTTTGTTTAGTAATTTTTTAAATTTATCGGGCTTTTGGCATGTTAACTCTAGCTAATGCTTAAGCAGCTTTCAGACCAATTCAACATATTTTGGAAGTTTGTTCTACCCATTTGATGACTACACACTGCAAAAAATGTTTGAGTACTTTTGCTGACGTGGCCTTAGGTGTGCTGTAACTCTATATAAGTATTATAGTATTTAAATAATAGTATATATCTATATATCTAAAATATATAATATATGTATATAAGATATAACTTCTATATATCTAATATGCCTTATTTAGACTATATTATAAATTGGACTATAAATGTTTTTTTTTTTTAATTTTAGGCTTAGAGATTTAAAGAGATGTCATGTCAAAGAGTCTAACTTTTATATATCTGAAATATATATTATACGCATGTCTAAAATATATATATAATATGCAAGCTATATATGTACCTATAATTATATATATAGATATATATTTATATATACATATATATAAAATATAAAAATAAGAAGAAATAAAAACATTTTGAAAATCTTTTCAAGCTAATATCGAATTTTATTTCAAGCTGATTTGTAGCTAAATAGCTTATTATTATTATAAATAATACCAAACTAGTTTTATATTCTCTCTTACAGCTATGGCAATAAGAATTGCCATGTCTGATACGACATAATATCTGTGTAAATTATTATATCACATGCATGCTAGAAAAGAACGTCACATATGTATAATTATCTTTATTGGTATATATATGGAATTATAAATATATATACAAATATTTGTATGCATTTATAAGTCTTATAATCGCAATTTCATAATGTGCCAACGACAGCAGAATTTCTAAAATCAAAAAATTAAATGCTGAAAAAACAGAAAAATGTTCAAGTATTCAGCGCTTTTTCGATCTTGGCCCATTTGTTGTCTATGTTTTCGATACGATTAAAGTGCCGTATCTGAAACCGAATTAAGTAAAACAAATTGAGAAATTATGAAATAGTTAATTGCAGGGGAAGTTAAGAGCTGTAGAAACACATGTTAAATTATGTTAAAGATCTATTGTTTGCCCAGAATTTTATAGGGATTTCAGAGGACCTATGGAAAGTTATAAATTGTTTATTTACAAAAACGTGAAAATCTGGATAATCAGGGGTTTTATTTAGGATGGGAGAGTAATTCCTAGATCTTATTAAAATGTAAACTCATTGAAATCAAGCTGTTCAGGAATTTGAGATAGAAAGCAGGGAGCTATAAAGAACTGCTTGCTGCACTTAGGACAACAATTTGGCTATGCACTGCTTGATTATATGAAAAATCAAATTGGTTTCATAAAATATCGATAGGAAATCATAGACTTGATGTACTCATCCCAGGATATTAATATGAATTTGTAGAGCTCATTTAAGCTGAAAACTTTGAGCTATTAAAGAAGAAGTTTTCGGGTATTTGGTTTTTGTATTTTAGGCTTTTTTATTTGCATTAGAAAAAAAAAAACAAATTTGTTAAATTAAACACCCTCCAGCAGGGCAGCGGACGGATTGCTCAACCACTGTGCAGTGAGCGACAATGACGGCAAGTGTCGAGCGGTGCTCACTTAATAGTTGGATGAACCATAGGGAGCGGGGCTGGCATAGAGTGGAGACTCAGCGCCGGCGGCATAGCTGTCGGAACTGGAGCCGGAGTGGCTGGGGCCGGGGCCACCGTGGCCGCCGTACGACTGTCCCTGGTTGTAGGACTGAGGCTGGTTGTAGGACTGAGGCTGGCTATAAGACTGAGGCTGGTTGTAGACGGGGGCAACCACTGGGGCCAGAGGTGCCTCGATCTTCTTGCCTGGCTTGTAGACCTTCACGTAGACGGGGTTCAGGCTCAGTGGTGTGGGCACCTTGTTGATGACCTCCTGCTGGTAGATGACCGAGGGCTTGATCTTGTAGATGACGGGATTGCCGCGCACCACAGTCGGTGGGCCGCTGTTCACATGGGCGGGTGGTGCGCCAGGTTGGTGCACAATGATTGGCGGCAGGGGCTGTGTGGCGATCACCTGATGGTTGTTGTGGCCCGATGGCACCAACAGGGAACGGAACAGATGCTGATCAACGAACTGAGGTGAGACCACATTGATCTTGCCCTGACGAATGTTGCTGGCCAAGTTGTTCTCGGCCAGTGACTCGGCAATATCCTCAGAGTTCTTCAGCTTCTGGTAGGTGGGATTGTTGTTCAGCGCATGCAGCTGAGCCTGGACGCGGCCCAAGCGACGGGCCTCCTCGGGCGAGGGCTGAATCTCAGCCTGGGCTGTCAGCTGATTCGACGAGGGCTGTGAGCCACCCGTAGCGGCATTCACATACTCATCCAAACCGGCCGATGGACCTCCAGGCAGATACTGTATGGGACCGCCAGCACCACGACCATAATTAGCGCTCACCAGCTAAAAGAAATCAAATGAGATGCAATTGATAAGAATTTGTTGCCTGTTTTTGTTGTTGTAGCGAATTAGAGAGTTGCAGTGGGTGTTGGTAGAGTCGGAAGAGTCGGTAGAGTCGGGAGTATTTTTTGTGGGTTGTACATACCGGTGCGGCGGCGACGGCGAAAAGCCCAAACCAGAGACCAAGTTGCATTTTGTGTGATGTCAGACGTCTACTGTTCGTTGGTTGGCACTTGAGCTTGGTCTTTATAGCGGGCCTATGGCATCGCTGTGGCGCTTTTATATCGCGCTCACGTTGCCATAACCATCATGGCCCCGACTACGTGATCTTTGCGATGCCATTGCGCCAACGATTTACATTTCCGATTTCAAATTTTTGTCGCACCGCCCAGCCGTTGGACGAGTCGACGACTCGACGACTCGACGGCTTGACTCGCCGCGATTCAACTCGACTCGACTCGACTCTTGTTCTTCTTGTTGTACATCTCATTGCTGCTGCTTGGCCAATGGCCAAGATCTCAGTCGCTGTCTGCAATGCTCGTGCTCTGTCTCTGTATCTCTGCGTGAGTTCTTTGTGACAGCTTGGACTCGCCACACACACACAAACAAACACACACACACACTCAGTTAATAATTGACAGTTGGCATAAATTGATCATCAAGTGATCTTCATATACAATTTTGCCTGTTGCAAATCTTATCAAGTCTTATCAACACAAACAGTAAGCTATAAATCTACTTCAACTATCTGTGATTAAAGTAGCAGGCGGAACCGAACGAGTGCAATTTATCTGGAACTAATTATAATATCTAAGTTATATTTAAAGATACATGCATATAGATATATACATACATATATATGTATATATTTATATCACTTTCGGAAATTCCATTGCACGAAAAGTAAACAACAAGAATTTTGTTTTGCTCTAATTCAATGTTGCTTCAACTTCATTCTTATTTTTGGGAGTTATCTAAAAAAGAGTTGAAAAAATGTTGCTTTGGCTATAAAATTGTATAGTAAAACTAAAATAAATTTAGTTAAAATCTAAGCCAAATTCTATAAAAGTCTATAGTCTTCTATTAGTCGTAATTTGACACATGACAAATAGTCAAAAGTTTTCACCTATGCAACACACGAATGCAGCGACTCAAGCAGCTCACGCATGAGGCACGCATCGATGCACTAATACATAGACACTTACACCTATACAAGGACATGCTCAGTAAATACTGCCAAAGGGTATAAATTAGCTCATATTTGACATTACTTACTTGGTAGTCTTTATAGGGTCTATGGAAAGTATGAGTCTATAGTGTAAAGGCATAAATTTGATAATCCGGCATTATTTAGGAATTTTCCAGTCCTTACTTTTTCTTATCTCCCTTAATTTCAAATTTTCCTTTTTCTTTTTATTAATATTTTCTTTATAATATTAACATTCTTCATAATCATTTTTGAAGTCTCCATTAACAAATCTTCCACATTGTGTTGTGATTTCTCAATCCTAAATTTTGTATCTCTCTTTCTCATTTAGTTTTTGTTGCTTTTATTATTATTATTTTAATATTTTCAGTTTTATTATTATCTTATCTTTTATTATTTTTTACTAGTTGTATTATTTCGTTATAAATCGTATATAAATCATAATCACATTTAAGATTCTTCATAATTATTTTTTCTCTCCTTTCTCTTTTTATTTATTTATATTTAAACAAATATAGTATTATGTAGAAATTAATATTAGTTATATTATTTCTTTTCTTTTTTCTCTTTTTAATATTTACTTTATAGTATTTGTTCATTGTTCATTATTAACACTTAAGAATCTTCACAATTATTTTTTAGGTTTCCATAAACACTTTCTATCTTATCATAGTTCAATAATATCACTGAGTTAGGCTAATATTAGCTGGCCGGTCTGGCAAGTAAAATACCAGCCCATGTTTATTATTGAAATATTTTATTCGGGCTAGTTTATCTTTGAATTGACTTTCGTCTTCTCAATATCATTTTAAATAAATAAATAAATAAAGGCAGCTTAATCAATAGATATAATTACGCTTATTATAATTCTTATATGGTATTATAAATATATCTATATCGTATTAAGATTCTTACCAACATATAAAACCATTCAAAAAAGTACTAAAATCGTCTTTTAAATTTTCTCATTTTTTGTGGTTGCGTTTATTCAGTTATTAAATGCTAAACTTAGTATTTAGTCAGCGACGCTCAGAGTCCGCGCTTATAAAGCAAATAGGTTAGATCGCGAGTGGGTCGACTGCCGAAATCATTGAAGGCCGACTTGAAGGGCAGCTGGCTATCGAAGTCTTCGGAGCGTGCGACACTCGAGCTGGGCGTGGCCTGAGACTGTTCGGCATGCAAGGTGTCCTCGCTGGAGTTGATGTAGCTGGGCGCCGAGGACTCCGAGGCAGCTGGATTGGATTTGTAACGATGTCGCAAGCCATTGGCCGACTTGCCAGCCTGCATGTGTGAGTGTTGTTTGTGTTGTGTGTGTTGAGTGTGTTGTGTGTGTTGATTGTGTTGATTGTGTTGAGTGTGGTGTGTGTGTTGTGGGTGTGTGTGTGCATAGCTCTGTCCATGGACTGTGTGTGTGTTGTACTGTGTGTTGGGTCCTGCATAGCCTCGCTCGTATTGTTGCTGCTGATGCTCTGCCCGGTGGCGAAGATAGTTATTTTTGAGCGCCATCGCCTCGCCATCGAGACTCAACTGGGTGACCAAATTGGGGTGACCATAGCCAGCAGATCTGCTGTACTGTTCCTGCTGCTGCTGCTGCCGTTGCTGCTGCTGCTGTTCCTGTTCCTGACGTTGCACCTCTGGCGGCCTTTCGGCGCCCGGCAAATACTCGTGATGCACCTCCTCATGCACACCATTGCTGGTCTGATTGATGATGCGATTGTAGTCATCATTTGTGCCGCCCACCTGCAGGTGAATGGCATGCTTGAAGTCATCGCCCAGGTGCTTCAGCCAGAAATCATCGTTCACATCGCCGGTGGTATAGATGCGCGTCGTCTGGCCGCTCTTAGGTTTTCCGACGCCAGCGCTAGTGGCGGCCATAACATCGATCAGATCGTAGTGGCCATCGTCTGCACCCTTCGGTGTCACCGTATTAGTGTCCAGATCTGTCTCCAGCTCTTTGTCCATCTCCTCAACGCGAGCCGCCTTATTCAGATCACCGCCAATTACCAAATCAGCATCGTCGCTGGGACGGATTGTGGTGCTGCTGCTGAGGCTGCTCGGACTGCTGCTGCTGCTGCTGCTGGTGGTGTCATTCTTCTGATTGTAATTGATTGCAGAGTTAATTGACGTTCGTTTATGCTTTAGGGTGTTTCGTCAACTCACCTGCCCTATTGCCAGCTGTGCCAATGCCATTACCGTTAGCATTAGCAGCGGCGGCAGCCAAACAGAGTTGGCGTGGGCGCCCATTCTGTTATTTTATGTTAGCTTGATGTGTGATCTCTGCTCGGGCTCTCCAACTGAACTCAGCGCTCCAAGTGAACTGGACTTAAATACTCGATTGCAGCTGCGTGAGCTTTTGTGCACTAGCCAAAGCGGGCAGCGTGCGCACAGACGTGATCTATGGCCAGATATCAGATGCATCATCAACTTGCATCATCGCTGTCAACCTTGCTTCATCTTTGATGCGTCAGCTGGCCCAGGGTCAACAGTAATGGTTAGCACTGGCCGCTCAATGGGCGCGTACGAGGCTTCAGTAGCTGTGGCCACTACGCAATGCACTTGTCATTGATGGCGGCCAATATGGTGGCCATTTCCGGTTGCAAGTGAGTGAGTGAGTGAGCAAATAACACAGAGGATGGCATAAACAATAAATATCAATAATAAATATTTACTTGTGTATCGAGAGCAGCTTTCGACTTCCGCAAAAGTGGAAGTCGAAAGCTGCCTAAATGCCACTGCAAAAAGAATGGAAACTGTTTACCTTTTAAAGGTTAAAGCTCATGTTGTTGTTAGTGTTCATTCACACATACATGTACATACATATGTATGTATCTGCCAAGTCATTAATGATTAAGACTACTGCAAGTTCTATCTACATCACACATCAATTTGTAGCTGAGAAATTCCTACTCGAATTTTCTTTTGCATGTGCAATTATTTGGCACGCAAAAATCGTGAAATGCGCTTGGAATGTTTATGGTATGTGGATAAATACTCGGACAGATAGTTAAAAACCAACGAAACTGGTAAAAAAGTGCAAGAGAGAGAAAAAGAAAATGAAAAGTGAAGCAGAAGCTAATCTATCAGAGATAGCAGAAATCTAATTGCAGCTCACTATCGCATCTCAAGTCAGCCAATAATCGATAGCTCAACAATCGGCACATTTGGCGCATCGATAAGTAAACGACTTCCTGTTCAAATTTATTCGTATTTCAAGGCAGCTAAACAAGCCGAAAGAAAGAACGTGAATGTGAACAAGAAAACCAGCTTGTGAAAGTAGTTGTTAACCTTGATAGGAGCACGAATATACATATATGAGAGTATGTAGAGAGCATACATATATTATGTAAAAGATGATTGTTAATTAAGCTTTAACTACATGTAAATATATCATAATAAATGGCAGTCAAAGTTTTCTTAAAGTTAATCTGAAACATTTAACTCTAATAATTGTTGTTAAGATATGTAAAAAATATGAGAGTATGTAGAGAGCATACATATATTATGTAAAATATAATTGTTAATTAAGCTTTAACTACATTTAAATATATCATCATAAATGGCAGTCAAAGTTTTCTTATAGTTAATCTGAAACATTTAACTCTAATAATTGTTATAAAGATATAATAAATAAGCACATAATTGTAGTTAGACAAGGCAAAAGACTTTTATTGAATACTTTTTGGAGCATAGCTCAGAGTTGACGTTGAATTGTGAACGTAAACAGAAAACGCTCCACACTCGAACGGACGGGCGGACAGAACGATGAAAAGTGCAATATGAGAAATAAATTAAATACAATTTACAAACCATATATACAAACATTTACACATATATATATATAGAGAGAGAGAAAATGTACAAGTGGAGCGGGCATTGTTCCACTGGCCTAAATAAATGCGCGCCCAGATTTGCGGAGCTCAGCTGAATTTTTTGGCCAATTACTTTACTTGGCCCGCTGGCCCATTGTGTCATCTTCTTTAGTAGCCATAGCCGTTGCCGTTGCCGCTGTCGTCTCCACCTCCGTTGCCGTCGCCGTAGCAGCTGCAATGAGAATCGAATCAGAGTGTGAGAAAAAAAGGCGCCAATAATTTTCGCATTTATTTTTGTAATTTAAGTTTATTATAAACTAGGCAACTAGCATAGAAGTAGAACCACAGATAACCCCCTATATAAACAACCGCTCTATATATAAATATGTATATCGTATAATACAATGATCTATCAGGCCGCACACTAGTTAGTTAAGTGCTTAGGCGAGTCGTGCCTAGAACCAGGCGCGCAGATAGTCTGTGATGGGCGGCACATTGTACGTATCCAAGCTGTAGCCGTCGTGATTGTGGCTATTGTAGCCATAGGTTTTCGACGGCGTCGTCGAGTAATCAGCTCTGAGCGCCGACTCTGGTTCGGTGGAGGTGTCGAAGCCCCAGCCGCCGAGACGGCCATCGAAGAGCTTCTTGAGAAAGTCTGTCGTTTGCTTTCTTTGTTCGGGCTCGGGGTCGACCAAGACGCCGCCATATTGTGAACTGGTATCAACATATTCCGGATGCTTGTAAACAATGCCCGATATGATGCTATCCAGCTGATTGTTAGCCATGTGCTCCACCGGATAGCCATCGGCAATGCCCAGCACGGGCGTTGCATAGTTGCGCGGGCTTATCGACTGCAGATCGCCAGCGAATTGCAGCGGCGTGGAGTTCTGCTCGAGTGGATCTGGCACCGAGGTGGTCGACAGCAGCGTGCGCAGCTGCGAGTCATCCACGAATCTGTACTCATTGTAGCTGCCCGACAGCGGCGAGGGTATCTGCTGTGGATAATAGCTGAGCGCCGAGCGCTTGGCCGGTATGGAGTTGACCAGCGATGGCGGTGGCGGCATTTCTGATTGCTCCGATAGATCTGGCTGCTCTGTATTCCGTTCCGAGATCTCGGGCTGTTCTGTGCTGCCTGGGCTGTCTGGGCTGTCTGGGCTGTCTGGGCTGTCTGTGCTACCTGTGCTGCCTGGGTTGCTGAACTGTTGTTCTGCCTCCTCGGCGGCAGCGCTGGGGCCACTGGCTGTGATGGCCCCACAGCCCATGTGGCACTGGCCGCGCTTAAAACTGGGATTCAGTGTCTCCGGCATGAATTGTATGATCTCTGGCGCCGTCAAATCGATATTGGCACGGTCCCGCTCCAGCAGATCATACTCACCCTTGATGTCGCGCTTGACCAAGTGACGACCCAGGCCCAGCCAACGCTTGCCATGCCCCACGCTCTGGGCCGATGCCTTTTTCGTCTTACGCTTGATCTTGGCGGGCGTGTGCTCCTCTGCCGGGATCAGGCCAAACAGACGCATCTTCTGCTGCTGCTGCGGCGTCAGATCCTTGTGATAGAGCTTAACATAACGCACCGGACGCTCCTGCAACTGTTGCTGGCGCATTATGCGCTTGCGCAGCAGCGAACCATGCGAGCGTAGGTCACGACGACGACGTATGGCATTGCCATTGGCAATGGCCATGGACTGCTGCTGCTGGTGGGCTACGTACCTTGGCTTGGCAGCGGTGCAGCTGCTGCAGCTGCAGCTCGACTTGTCCCGGGCGCGACAATCTGCATGATGATGAGGGAGATGAGGGTTAAGGCACCATCATTATCAAATTAAACTGTGTTGTTACCCACCTGATTTGTTGACCGTAACACGATCCACCTTGGCATACAGCTTGGCCGGCTTGGTTGTGGGCGCCGCAGGCGTGCGTGGCTCCTCGACCGTAAAATCAAAGCTGTAGCTTATCTTGGCCTTGGTCTGCACGGGCTTGTCCACGCGATAGCCATACTGGCCGCCCTCGTACTTCTTGGGCTTGCTCGGATTGGGCACATTCAGCTGGTAGCCCAACTGGGTGGGGCAAGCGCAGCCATCCTCTCCCGTATAGACAACCTGAACGGGCGTGGGAGCTGCTGCAATGTGGCCGAGCAGCGCCAATGCTACAATTGGCAGTAGGGCCATCGCGATCGACATGGTATGGATATCTATAGTAGTATATGTATATCAAATGGTATCAAACGGCGTCTGTTTAGGTATCTGGCGCTCTGGCAACTAGCCCAAGTTTGGCTGGTCGCATTCTTTATATCGGCTTCGACTCCATCCAGTGCAATCTCTCACGCAGTACCAGCGACCACGTCTGGAGTGTTGTCTGTTCTGGCCAGCGGCGGCGGCGGCGACGACTGCGGCTGAACTTGAACTTGAACAATGTTTTTTTCTCTCCAATTTATTGTTGCTTTCCACTGCTGTTGCAACTTGTTCGCTGTTGCTGTTGTTGCTGCTGCTCACGCTGACCTTTTCAAATAATTTGCGCTTGCGATATTTTCTGTCAAAAGTCATGTT
Source organism: Drosophila hamatofila (assembly GCA_035045345.1). NCBI lineage: Eukaryota > Metazoa > Arthropoda > Insecta > Diptera > Drosophilidae > Drosophila > Drosophila hamatofila. The sequence goes on along the minus strand of JAWNPA010000039.1, from coordinate 17,495,925 downwards.
TCCAGCGTTCGTTGATTTCAGTGCCGAATCAAGTGTTGCACTTGGGTTTGGGGGCAGAAAAATTATATAAACATTTGTGTTTGAATTGCAACTGCTTCGCACTGCTTGCAGTTAGGTGCAGCGATTGTAGTGATGCTGATATATCGATTAATCGATATATTACCAAAGTCAGCCAACTCTAATCTGCAGAGCTCTAAACTTTCAGCCGTTAAAGGGCATTTTCTGTGTTGTGTTTAAATATTTGGTTTTTTTATTAGCGACCCACAGTAAGCCATATTTATTGTATACTTTTAGGGCCACAAAAAAAAAATGGCAAAAAGTGCTGATACAAATGTTTATTTAATCGTGTATGCTCTGCTTATCGAACATTTTTACTTGGAATTTACTTTTTATGTATTGTTTATCTGATTGTCTTGACATTCGAAATGAAAGAAAAAGAAGCATGATGAGCGTGCTCTTCAGAAAAATGCATTACAGGCCAGTTTCATGTGATATTTTCATGCACATCTTCAATGTTATCAAGACTTTTTATTAATAGCAATGCCATCTCCTTGGGAAAAGTTTGTAATTAAAAATGCAGATAACTGTTAAAAAGGATCGTGTATTTTAAATAAATTTTAAACGCTAACTAAAACATACATACATCATACATCATCTCATCCATTTCCATTCATATACAAGTATTTACAGACTCTGCTCTTACTACCTAATAGTAGCTGCCACTATCCAACTCCTGGCGACGAGCACTGCGATAGGGGGCGACGCGACCGGGCTTGAAGCCGCAGTCGACTGAAACTTTGCCACCCACCTTGCCGTAGCCATCGCTGCCCGAGCTGGAGCTGTAGCTGGATTTGGCAGAGATAATTTTCTTGAATTTGGGATTCTTGAATTGTTCGGTTATGTAGCCAAGCTGCTTGTATGTCAATTGCGGCGCTGCTTCGTCACTGTCGGCTGCTTGCTCCTCCTCTTCCTCCACGTACTCCTCCTCTTCCTCCTCCTTGGCCACATAGTTGCGCTTCCTCAGCGTGATGACATCGCTCTTGAGCTTAAACAGATTCTCCTCGGGCACGTTGGAGAAGAAGACTTTCTGTTGTCCATCCACGGGCTTCTGAGCGAATCCATAGGCCAGCTTCGCCTCGGGCACATTGATGGCCTTGCCCGCCTGGACGGCCAGGCTGACGCTGATGGGATCAGCAGGTGCGCTATCATCCCTCGACTTCTCGGCCGCATAGCCAATGCTAAAGTAGATTTCATTGATAGCAACAATAGAGCGTAGGCCGAGCATTCATATATACTCACTTATCGTATGTGGAGCTGCTGCTGCTGCTGCTGCTGGTGCTGGCGTAGCTGCTATCTTGGCACTTCTGACAGCCGCAGGTGGGTTTGCATGGTGGCTTCTGTGGAAATGACGAGAGTTTTGGGTATCGGTATCGTATTGACTTTGAGTTCGTTCTATCATTGCAAGCAGGTTGTTGTTGTTGTCAATGCTTGGCGCACGTACGGGATGATAATGACGACACAGCGACCAATGATGCCTAAGTCCATTACGATGAGGTTGATGATGATGGCGATGATGATGATGATCATGTTATTGTGGTTGCTGCTGCTGCTGCTGCTGATGATGATAATTATGTTGATGCAAGCACAACGTTGTTATGGTTGGCCTATTACGGCTCACATTTGGCCGCTGATAGCGCTTGCATGCGGAAACGTTGATCGTGGCATTGACAGCTTCTACAGAGGATGTGGTCATGTGTGTGTGTGTGTGTGTGTGTGTGTATGTATGTATGTATGTGCGTGTTAGCTTATTGTGCTGGGGCGTAAACTGGGCTTGCGTGTAATATTACTAGTCTGGGTGGGGGGATCTACAATTCTTATGATTAAGTTTGTTAGCCACTTGTTAGTGGGTTAGTCACAGGCCATAGCCATAGCTCGCTGGCACCATGTGCACGGCACGCCTCTTTTGGCAATCGGATTGCTCCAAGCGCTGCAGCCGCTCGGCCAGACGCTGTGCCGACAATGTCTTAGCCTCGATGGCGCCCTCAAGCATGCGGCGGCTCAACAGATTGTTAAATGCGTGCACATATTGAAAGAGCTCACGTACTTTGCCGCAGGTCTTTGGCAGCTGGGCGGGCTCGATCAGCTGCTTGCTGCACCAGCAATTGTCGCCGATGGGCGACAAGTTCACCTCGCTGGGCTCATAGTAGCGGGGCCGCGGTCGCACTATTGTCGGTCCCTGGCAGCTCTGACAGAAGTCGGTGCCCTTCTCCGAGCAGACACAAGCCGCCAATAGCTGAAAACAACGAAGTTGTTCATTAGAAAATTTGGACAATCTCAATAGAATGTTCCAGTTACTTACGCCCTGACTGCACAGCAGCGTCAACATCAGAGACAACATCAACTTGCAGGCGTGCATTTTTATACAATATATAATGTATATATATATATGAAATTATATGATGTTACTGAGGGGCTCGTCTTATCGGTCGCGTGCTGCTCTGAGCTCGTTAAACGTTTGAATTGACATCGCAGCGACCCACACGTTTTATACCCAAGATCTAAAGCTCAGCTCAGGTAGTTGTTGTTGCTGCTGCTTTGCATTATGTTACTCTTATTTGCATTATTATTGCTATTCTTATTGCATATATGCACGATGTCTGCGATTCGCTTTAAATGAAACTCAGCATCGCCAGCTCCATTGGGCAGGGACACTTTCCCATTTCTACGCGCCAGGGTCGCAGTTCAGGCTCTGCTGCGCATCGCTGCTTTCGCTCGGCGGCAGCACGTGCCCAATGACCCAACGCCCAGTGTGCAGCGACAAGTGGATGTTGTGGGATGTGGTGATAAACACAAAACCGCGCAAAACTAGCCAAATTCCATGAAATTGATATCGCTAATGCTATACTCTCGTTGTCTCTCTCTCTCTCGCTCTCTCTGTCTCTGCCTCTGTCGCTGCCGACGTCGACGCCCGACGTCAACGCTGCCAAAATATTAACAATGAAAGTTGTGCAAAATCAAGAGCATTCGCGAACGATTTGTCCGATTAGCGCTGCGTCCCAATTCCCCGGTCAACGTCAGGGTTCGCCATTTCCATTGGTCCATTGGCAGTAAAACTAGGCCATTGACCTAATTTCAGTTTTTAGTAAATAACATAGCAGACGTCTTTGCAAATTTGCGATGTTGATTTGTCTATGGAAGTGACGTACATAGACTTGCACACATTCAATGCACAGTTACGTGCATATGTTTGCAGCTCCACATCTATCGATATTGAATATTAATCGATATTATTGAATATGCGCAGCGTTAATTGCATTTCAAATTGGAACGGGCAAGCAAATTATTTGTGCTATTGTTTTTTGTCGTCTTTTTTTTATACAATTTGAAAATTGTTTTTAATTGCAATTAGTGCACATCAATTTATACATATACATGTAGTACGTATTAAAAAATATATTTGTATATTGAAAATTAATCTCAGCCTAACGGTTCACAGGGCATATTAAATAATTACCACACGACATTTATAAGACTTACCTGTAAGAGCTAATCAAGATGTTAACAGGTTAATAATCAATTTTTCTATGCTCGACTGAGCAGGGATAATTACGTAGCTAAAGTGAAGTCTAGATAGGGCGAACGTGAAGTAAATTTGGCAGGATAGTGAGCTTAAATAAAGTGTACATTTATAAATTATAAGATGAAGATGGAAAAGATAGTGTAAGTAAGCAATGAAAAAAAAAAAATGTAAGTATATTTTGAAGAGCAAAAAGAAGCTAGTAAGAACGTTGAAGTCGGGCGCAACTGACTGCATGATACTTGCTCTAGCTATAAATTTATTTAAAAAAAACAATATATACAATATATACCCTGCAAATAAAAAATAAATTAAAATAATCAAACACATTTTATTTATTTTTTACGCTCTAATGAGCGAATGAGTATTATATTTGGCAAGACAGACATATCATAAGAGAAGAAAATAAATGTATAGATGACAAAAAAATTGTTTTTATGACAGGAATAAACAAGTAAAAATGTTGCAATCAGGGGCAACTGACTGCATAATACTCGTTAAAGTTAGAAATTTATAAAGAATAAATATTTAATGACTTATTAGGCTTCAATGGGAAATTTCTAGAGCTATCTGTAGAAGAGGCCAACTGCGAATAAACTGCAAGCCTAAAACTGTGGGAAATATTTTTTCCATTTGACACTCCCCATGGCATAGATAGTTACTACATATTTTTATCTAGCAGTTGTATGCCCATTTAAATATTTATAGTCCGAAATTCAAGTATCTAGAACACCGACATAAAACCAATATACTTTTTTCCCATCGTGAACGAGTATACAAAGTGATTCATAGTAAGAAGTGAAAGGGGTATATAGGTTATCTGTCTAGGTGTACGGCAACTATGGGCTGTTCACCCATGGGAATCTTTACTTTTTCTAGTAGTCCCAATATTCCTTTTTTTCACAAGGAAGCAGTAGCTCCAACTGCGCCGCTGATCATGCGATGGACGCGTGTGCCACTGCGACACTCAGCCATTTGGTTAATTACAAATGGTCATAGCCATGACACCCGTCGGGGATGCGCACGGCAACAGAAAGACTGAATGCGAAACAGAAGGCAAGGGAATCACAGTTCGATCACCTTATCGCCAAGCGGACGAAGTATAAAAGCGCAAAGCACACGGAATAATGAGCTCAGAGAAGCAAACCCGGAGACAGATACAGATAGATAGACGGAGGACAGCCAGCGAGTCAGTCAGTCAGTGAGATTAGGACAGTTGACTTGACATAATATCAGCTTCAGCTTCAGTCTCATTTTCAATTGAGATTCCCCCACATATAAGACACACGTGGTACACAGACCGCTTATCAGCAGCAACCGAGTCTAGCAGTTGGCCTGGAGCGCATCGGTTGGATCAGTACAGTTGTACAGTCAAAAGTGTTCGGAACAGCAGTCAGCCTACAGTGGACATCCTGTTGCAGGTCGTCATGGCAGCAAAGAGAATGGATCTAAGTGTGCGCACGTTTCTGGTGCTGAGCGGCTGCTCGAATCCGCTTGGCCAGACGCTTGCTCAGGAGTTGTGCGGCCGCCTGGCAGCCGGCTCGATGGCGCTCATCCTGGACGAAAGTCCCGAGAAATTGGAGGATTTGAAGCAGCAGCTAACATCAGATGCGGTCCACATAGTCCCTGGCGTCTGGAATGCCCAGCATAGCAATGGCGAGCAGCTGCTGGAGCAGAGCCTGCTGCTGGCCGGAGATGTGCCCTTCCAGCGCACCATCATGGTGCACAACGAGGGCGAGACTGCGACGCATATGCTGCTGGAGCCGCAGACGGAGCAGACCTGGCTCGAGTATGTGCAGCATCAGCTGTACGCGCCGGTGGCGTTGAATCAACGCTGGCTGAACGCCTTCCAATTGAAGGGCGTCGAGAAGCTGGCCATCAATGTGACCTCGTCGCTGCAGGTGCGCCCGTTGGTCTACAGCACGCTGCTCTGCTCGTGCAAGCGGGCGCGCGACATGTACTTCCGGGCCATGGCCTCGGAGGAGGCACGCGCCAACGTCCATGTGCTCAGCTATGCGCCGGGCCTGCTCGAGACGCATCGCACCCATTGCGATGAGAACGGCAATATTCTGACGCCCGAGGAGCTGATCGAGATGCCGCCGGAGAGCCGTAAATTGCCGCGAGTTGAGCCGCTCCACTCCACGCTCAAGCTGATCAACATCCTGGAGAAGACCGCCTTTGTGTCCGGCCATGATGTGGACTATTACGACACCTTCTTCTTATGAGTAGCAATGCAGTCGTGGTCTGTGCATCCAATTGCATTCGCTTATCGCAATTGGCTTGCACGGGCACGCACTGCCACTGACATGCATGTTAACATGGCTAACGGTATCGACCAAGATTTTGTCCAACTGAATACGGATTTCAATAAAATATGGCTGCTGATCCTTGTGCGACTAACGGTACAATTTGCGTGCTACGCAAACGAAACACACGAAAACGAAACACAAAACCAAAAAAACAACATTTTATTTTTGATTTATTTTTAAATGGGGGAACTGATAAGGGTATTGATGTGGGCACTATGACGCTGGGCTTGATCTTTGAGCGATCTTACAGAGATAATGCATTACACAACCAGAATACCAGCTGTTGACTGTTTTCTCAGAACACAGCTTTAATTGAAATCTGATTATAGCTAATCTTAATAGCTATAATTTGCTCGTGTTAATGGGTGAATGCATTCAATATTTGTACAAACAATGAAAGGACAGTAAACTATAATCTCTGCAACTGTCAAGGGTTTCGAATCGAAACTTTCGACCTGTAGCCTTGGTCAAAGTAGGCGTGTTCATATGTACAAAAATTCTTTAATCAAGACAGTCGTTTCGTTAAAAAAAAAAAAATTCTTTGACACTGTCCACAAATCTACATACATATGTATGTATTTACATATGTATATACAAATTAAATATGTATGTCGCGCAGGCAGTTTTCAATTATTTTGAAATTGAAAAAAGCGCACATAAAAAACCAAATCAAATGAAAATGCCTTGAAGCCTTGCTGGTCACCCTGTTGCTAGGTATGGCATCCACTAATTTTGTTATCGATACTTTTCGCGTGAAATTCAATCAAAATCCAGCTTACGCATACACGTGCAAAACGTGAATATAAATTCTATTTAACAGCAGTCTGATTATTGGAATGTCCCCTCTCTATCGGTCCCAGCTCTGCTATACTGGGGGAATGACTTGAATGTTATCTCTGCGCTCGATTAACCATTCACTAAAAAGCGCAAGTCTTCCGAGAGCAACGCAACATTATCGCTGATAAGACTCTAATCACAATCGCTGGCTCAGCAACAATGTTGCTGTAATGAGCGAGGCAACTGAGCCATGCCGTAATAATTACACTGTTTACATACACACACCCATACATATCCATACATACATGCATGTGTACGTTCATGTGTGTAATTAAATCATTAATTGCTTGGTGTACGTACCAAAGAAACATTTGATGTCTGGTAATCACGAAATCATTAGTAATAAGCGCTTTTCATTGGCTAATTGGATGAGATTTATGTTTATCAATCGATTATAATTATTTAGCTAAACTTTTAAGCCAAATAAGCTTTACTTATTTAATGAAAATAAGAAAACACTAGGCAAATATACTAAGAAAAATTTTTGTTTGAAGTTAAATACTTACTAATATTATAAATAACGTTTTTTTATTTTTAGAATAATGCAAAAAGTACTTAAGTCTTATAAATATAAAAGTTAGAACTAAAACTTATACAAAATTTCTACATTTACATATAATTTTTATTATTATTTTTTTTTTTTTCTTAATCAAATGTAACTCCTGAAACTAACTAAATTTAAAAAATATATTAACTCATTTTTGTTCAGTGTACTCTCATTTTCAAATATATACATAGGTATGTATGTACATTTTTTGAGCTTTAAAATAGCAGTATTACTCTACAGACTCTCAATATTCAATTTAAAAAAAAACGACAAGCTTTTAGCAATCTCTTATTTGTTTTTACTTAAGTTTTCGTAAGATCATTAAGTATTTTAGCTCTTTTGACCTTGACAATAACTGCACTAGCATTCCGCACTGTACGGCCGGAGGGCGATTGATAAGCGGCTGCTGTTTAAATTCATTTGCGAGTTTTATTATGCGATCTTAAGTGCGACAATTAATAAGCAATTATCATTTAAATGCGAGCAACATGTAGAGCCGATAACCTTTTTATGCCGATGTCAGGCCAAGCGAATCTTAAAGCAGTTAGGCAACTATGTATAAATTGGACAGAGTAAAACTCGTAAACGTAAAAACATGCCAGCATACATATGCCTATACGCATACGTATGTGTGTGCGTGTAAGCGAAAGCTCATCAAAATGCCCAAACGCGAAAGTTGGGAACACAAAGCACGAGGAAAAGAGGCTCTATTTATTATCGATATAGTTATGACACTTGATACACTAGTGCAGCTTAGGCACGACCATTAAACTAACAAGTGTCATAACCTATAGAAGAATCCACTGCTGCAGCGCGCACACACTTACACGCACACACACACACACAGACGGTGTATTTTTCACTTGTATAAACCGATACAGATACATACACTTTTCAAAGCTTTTGAGGAAGCTGCTTGAAAGCTGCCTTTGGTAGACAGTCATAATAAACCTGCAACCAACTGTTGACGCAGCAGCTCGTGGCTACGGAATAAAACTTGCCTTTCGCCATGAATCTGGAGCAGCGCACATATTTACTGGTGACAGGCGCCTCGCGGGGCATCGGTCGCGAGATGGCCCAGCAGTTGGCGCGCCAATTGAAGGCAGCCGGATCGTTGGTCGTGTTGATGGGCCGCAGCGAGTCTCTGTTGCAGGAGACCAAGTCAACCATACTGGCAGATCGTCCCGAGCTGGCGGTGCACACGTATTTGCTGGAGCTGGCCACAGCAGATGGCTCGGATTTTGCGCGCATTCTCGGCGAGACGCTGGAGGGCAAGGATTGCAAGGAGTTTGAACGCGCCATTGTGGTGCACAATGCGGGCACATTGGGCGACACGTCGAAGCATGCCCGCGAGATGGGCGACACCAAGGTGCTGGAGCAGTATTATCACATCAATCTATTCTCGGCTCTGGCATTGAACGCCGAATTCATGCGCAGCTTTGCCAGTATTCCCAAACTGGTGGTGAATCTCAGCACATTGGCCGCCCTGGAGCCATTCCCCTCGATGGCATACTATTGCACGGTCAAGGCGGCCCGTGAGATGTACTTCCGTGTGCTGGCCCTGGAGGAGTCGGCGGGCAAGACATTGGTGCTCAACTATGCGCCCGGCGTCATCGATACACAGATGACGCTTCAGGTGCAGACCGAGTCGCATGATCCGGGCCTGGCGGCCGCATTCAAGGAACAGCGGGAATCGAAGACGATGCTTACGCCACAGCAAACGGTGCTCAAATTCGTGCAGGTGCTGCAGGCTAAGAAATTCAAGTCCGGGGATCATGTGGACTACCGGGACTAGGAATACAAATATCTACTTTAAATATACATACATACATATACATATATATATATATATATCTATATTATATACAATAAATGTAAATGCAAGTTTAATCTGGTTCCATGAAATTATATTACGCTATGTTAACTGAATACCAATAAAAAGCTCGTTAAACAACAAAAATTTAAAAACAAACTTGAAGCAATTCAAAAGAAATCGGCTGCGGCACTGCGTCTTTTCGCTGGAATTTTGAGTAGATCGTCTGTCAGAGTGGAGCCCGTATCGATGGGTGTGGCAGCCCCGCTGGGCGTGCCCTTGGCGGGAATCGGTTTGCTGTTGCTGACCATCGATGACATCGTTCGCACCACACTCGGAGCCTTGCGCTTGCGCATCGCTGGCGAAGGCGTCAGCAGTGGAGTGTGATTGCTGCGTAGCCCCAGTTTGCCCGTGGCCAGGCGTCGAGCGGCTGGCGACATGCTCGCCAGGCGCTCAATGCTGGAGCGCACAAAGGGCGAACCGATGTTGCGACGAGCTGTGTTGAGAGCCTGTTGCTTTTGGTTGCGCATCTTTTCGCTAACCTTCTCGGCCAGCGCAATGGCAATGTTCTCTCGGCGCGAGTTCTCATTGATGTGAAACGAGGGTCCGGGCATGTTGCGCAGCGGCGTATCCCCGCCGTCCAGGCGAAAGGGCGTGCCATCGATCTCGCCCCAGGTCATGATCGGCGAGAAGGCTTTGCCGGGCCGCGGCGACGGTGAACGCAACAGATCAAAGCCTCGAATTCTGGGTGTGTTTATGGTTGACTCCTCACCAGTTAAACTTTTGTTGGCATTTGCATCCGGCGGGTTCGTTTGTGCCTCCAGCTCGCACATTGCCGGCAGTCTTGTGGCATCGTGTTGTATTGTTGGCTTACGCTCCTGGTGCTTCACATTTTCTTGTTCGGACATTTCGACGCCATCCGGCACATACATGACAGAGTTCTTGTTGGTGTACTTCCAGGTCTCGATTTTGCGCAAGGGATCGGGTGTATCGAATTGCTGCTCAATGCCGGGCAGCAGAAGGGCTCGCTGCAGCTGCTCCGTGGACAGCTGCTCATGATTGTAAAGAACTGCGTACTTCTGGCGCAGTTTCATCTCTGCTGTCTCGATTATTTCCTGAAAGCTTTGATTGTCCTCGCTGGTGTAGTTGTGCAGAAAGCTGTCCAGCGACATTTTGCGCGCAATAGCATCCTGGCAGCCGCCTTCGGCAGTGCTCTGACTGGCACTGCTCTTCTGACTGCTGGTGGTGGAGTGCGGCGTGTTTGGAAGCGGAGTTGCGCCTGCGTTGGCTGTACTTAATGGCGTCTCAAATGTTGCTGGCGACATTGCTGCAATGCAATAAATAAATTTGTTAAGCAACATCGTCACACATACCCGTAGGAGCTTACCATTGTGGCGACTGTTGCGTCTGCTACTTGTGCCAGAGCCACGACCCAAGCTGTAACGCGCTCGTATTTCAGCCATTTGCAGGAAGTCACGACGCGACTCAGCATCGAGGTAGTCGTTCTGTGCTCGCAGCCGTTCCAGGTCAGGGAAAAAGTCACGCTGTATGATCTTGGACATCTCCTCGATGTAGCGCTCCTCCGTTAGGATCTTTGGCTTATGCTTACGCCCGTCCGCACTACTTGGCAATGGCATCTTAAACTGCGCTAGTTCACAGTCCTGCACTTTTGCAATTTCCATGGCCCGACTGCCAGGAGTGCTGGGCGTTTTGGGTGTGTCAGTCATTGTATAGACCGCCGCCTAAAACTTTATTATTACACGGCCTTAAGTAAAAAGGGAAACACAAATTAAACAGCTAACTAACTAAATCTGACAAAACAGGGATGGTATCGTGGAATATATCGATTGTTTTTCAATTTTGTTTGAAAACGATACATCGATTGAACACTTTTCCAGGCTTAAAACATATATAAATGTGGTTAGCACTTAAAAGCTAACAGAATATCTAGCTTAAGAATGGAAATACTGCATTTAAATGCAGTAGCTTTGTTTTTCTTTTCCCAATTGAATTGTTTTATAACTTTCGACGGAATGAAAAACATTCCGATTTTAATTTATCGATGTATTGTTAGTAGAAAACATATGATTGAGGAACTAAGAGTTGCCACACTGCTGCAAAACTATCGCAGCAGCTATTTATATATCGATTAGAATGTAAGTTAATATTATGGGCACTCCCTTACTCTGACATTCGAAAAATACGTTATCAGTAACGGTTTCTTTGTGTTCAAACTATTTTAATTAGGTCGAAATATGTGACGATCATAGCAACACAGAATTTACTAATAAAAATATTTCTTATAGTTTAAAGTATTTAACACGTCAGAGCATCATATATTATTATAACTTTTTTGAAATAAGTTTACTTTCAAAAATTTTCTGCCCCACAGCAGTTTCTTTCTATATATATATTCAAGTATAGAAGGGATTATCGGGACAGCGACACTATGATCTATTTTTATGATTTTATAATAATGTGTTTTATAGTTTCAATCTTGCTTCCGGCTGCATTGATTGTCATTATGTCAATCTATCGTTTCAAAGGATATATGGAATATAGGGTGCTGAAATTCCAGTTTAATCGGCTGCCATTCAATAGCGCGTGCACAATCTGTTTGGAGAGCACCAAGGATGGCGGTTTGAGTGCCGCCTATCGTCTGCCATGCCGCCACTGGTTCCACAAGATTTGCTTGCGCCAATGGCTAGCGCAGAACAATAACTGCCCAAATTGTCGTCAAATCGTTGACTATTGGAATGGAGAAAGGCTCTATCCGGCCAGTCCCATCTATGTTGATCTCAATGATGACTACGATGAGGAGGATCAAATAATACTACGACCCAGGAACCGTCCAAATAACGCTCCACGTTTATGGACACGTCGTATGCGTACATCGAGAGTGCAGCTCGTATATTAGAATTATTGGAAGTATATACACAGACATACAGCTGCAACAAGCACAGGGGGCTAAAAATGTTAACATGTTAAGATTCGTATATATTTGCTTAATTTCAATTATATATAGTTTTGAACGCTCGCTAGGCCAGCAACAGCAAAATAAAAATAAAATAAGAAAAGGTTAGTCTTTAAAAGTAATTCATGCTGACATTAATTCAGCCTAGAAGAAGTCACTATTTTAAATTGCAGTGCAGAAGATTTAAACGTCTTTATTTTCTAGTCCAAAAGACATAATATACTCAAATGAATATGAGTATATTGGTATTGTTCAATGTCTAACTTGCTGTGCGTCTGCTGCAATGCGAAGCTATAGATTGGAATTTTTAATATATACCTTACCCACTACGAGCGTGATAAATCGGGAATTATTACAAACAAGTACAAACGCTGTCAGTTATATAATTATAGTATATTCTTGTTTATGGAAGAACTAGTTAAAAATAGCAGAGTGGGAAAACATTCGTCTATAGATTGCACAAAACTAATGTACATATAAATTATTATATATCATCAAACGAAATGTAGCTTTATTCTTTTGCATATGGCCTTTCAAAACCTTGAAATAACATGTTTCTTTCGTTACTTCCCTTACAAGGCTCAGTGTATGGAGATGAAGCTGACGTAATATTTCTTGTACAAGTTTATATTCTTAATATATTCTAATCTACTTGGATCTTGTTGAAATGTAACTATAAATATAAGTATATATCAATCTATACATCAGCAATAATTTACTTTTAAAATGATCTTATTTCTTACTGTAAGACTTGGAAGATCTGTAGTTTTTCCCTTCCCTTTGAATAATTTCTTAGAAATAAGAGAATATTAAAAGTAAATTATTTTTGATGTACAGATTAAAAAGTAAAAGTAAATTGCACTCAACTACAATATCCTTATTCTTGCAATTCGCTAAGATAAGACTAAATTCCACACATCTACCAAAAATTTTATATATTTCATATGTTTGCTGAAATAACTAAACTAACTAACTATAAAATTATATATCTATAAGCTATGGCTATATATATAATAACCTCCTTAACTATGCTCTTAATATAATCTATGAAACATACAAATGAAAATTTTGTTGCTTTAAGCAAATTATACTTTTGAAAAATTCCGTTTTAGATTCCGCAAAACAAATATACATTTTAAAATATTTTAATAATAATTTCTGCTTATTTATATTAATAGTAAATTTGGTTAGTAAAAGACAACAAGATGAATTCTATGTGTATAAAATTGATTTGATGTAAGCTGTTCAGATGTAAGCTAATTTTATGCAAACTGACTTGATGTAAATTGACCTATATAATACGTATGAATAGGAATATATTACGTATGTCTTCTGTAGTAGGTACAGGCTTTTTTAATTGTCTATTAGCTAGCTTAGCTCAAAAAGCAATAAGAATTAAGTACTATATATTTATAAAAAATATCCAATATAAAAATTTTACATATTCTAGCCTAAATTATACGATTAGCGCTGGCCTGAAGTAGATCTATGTATGCAGCTTATTCCACTTGATCTCTATTTGTCTATATGTGTCAGCTCTCTATTGCCATCTCCCTCTATTTTTATCTTTATCTCTATCTCTTCCTGTAGCTTTAGTTTTAGCTCATTTATATAGTATATTCAATCTGATTACTACTCGTTGTGTTTGCAGCATCTCCATCGACTGCTCTCCATCTCATCTTTTGCTCCTTTTGCCTCTCTTTTAGCATCTGCATTATAATTTATATAATGCTTAACTTGTGTTCTCGCTTTTCTCGATCTTTTCACAATAAGAATGGCAATAATTCCATCTAAAATGACTCAATTTTCCAATGGAAAGTGCCATCGACATCAACATGCCATTATCATTATCAAACAAATGCTGCAGCAGACATAGAAGAAGATGATGTTGCTGCCGTTGCTGCTGCTGCTGCTGCTGTTGCTGTTGCTGCTGCTGCTGCTGCTCCCCTTTTGCAGTTTGTCGGCTTGGCCAACAAATCTGTTAACAGTTGGCAATAATTGTGCAGCAAAAGAAAACATCGTGTCATAATTTCAGTTGCTGCTTTGTCCCTTTTCGGCAGGCAGCATAATGTTATAGATGCTATAATGTGTAGATGTATAGATGTATGTATGTATGTATGTATGTATGCCAGCTATTTTTGGGCCTTTGCCTTTTATTGTTGCAGCAGCAGCAGCAGTGGCAGCCTCAGCAGCCTCAGCAGTGGCAGCATCAGCGGCGTTGTCATCGATCGCATTAATTTTGGTAAGTGCGCGCGCCAGAGTCGCCCAGGATGGCTGCTCGGGGGCATCGGGCCCAAGATGTTGAGGAGACAACTTTCAACACGCTGTGGCAAACCGATTTTTATGGCACGACATTTCCGAGCAACAGTTTCTTGAATTACTCGCTCAATTTCCGTTGAATCAACGAGCGACGCTCAAAGCAACTGATAGTTGCAACTGCAACTGCAACTGCAACATGCCACATTAATTGATGGCCTGTTGCAATATTGTGTAATATTAATTGGCCCGCAGCGACAGCCATCAAAATATCATTTGTACATACATATTTGCGCACAAGCATTTTGCACTCAATGCACTCCTTTTATATCATCATTTTCACGGCTCATAAACCCAACAACTACTTTGTTGCCAGTCAGCTTTGTTCTACCTACTCCGCCCGCCATCTCCTCCATCTGGCTGCCTTCCTATCCTTTTACATTTTTTTTTATTTTTATTACCGTCGTCGTCGTCGTCGTCGTCGTCTGTTGGCGGGCACGTGCGTCTGGCATGACTCTTTGACTGCCTGCCTGCTGTAGGGGCTTGTCATGTGGGCATGCGGCACAGATTTGTTTGTGGGCGTGGCAGCAATATGTCAATATCCACTCGAGAGTCGCGCATGCGTGCGCCCCAAACGCCCGGAAAAGGTGGCCACAAAAATCAAAAATAAAAGGATTGCAGCACTTCAAAACTGCTTCAAACTTCAACTAAGCAATTGCATACATAAATATAGATATAGTATACATATATGCCTAATTCTTAGTTCAAGCGACTAGAGCATACCCTGCACAATAGATCAGATACGCTGATCATTTAGGATTATCATGAACACAGCCTGAAGCCTGACTAACAATCGTTTTTTCATGATAAAAACTTCAATATTCTTTTACTCAAGAAAAACTTTTACAAAATTTTAATGATGTATATCGATTTGAGAACATCTTCAATAGGACTTGATTGATACACACAAAACAAGCATTAATATATTCTTGGACTTCATCTAGAAATAAAATTGGGCTAAACACTGCAATTATGCATTTATAGCTAAAATCCTAATATGCTGAATTTAAATCTACAATTTAATAATAAAGTATACTTAAATTAGAGTATTGTGCATTACTGACTGCTTAATACTCATTCACGCATCAAATACATATATTAAAATTTGATACTATAATTTCCGTCCTTAGCTAGAATACTAGATATTATCACACGGAAAGAGTCCTTTATAAAAACTCTTACTGATTTACAAAACATATTTTCCATTATAACAAATTCAATTCAAATGTATATACTTAAAATTTCCATCTAATGATTTCCCATCGAATGTCAAAAGGTGAATAAATTCATTGTCATATCAAAATTAAATCTCAAGAGGGTATCTGCAGTAACTTAATTGTAAAATTCTTTAGCTTCTAAACTTGGGTGGATATTGTTTTTTCTTTAATCTATAAAGAATCTTAACAGTAAGTTGCATGCCAAATTTTATGATTCTCTTTATAAAACTGTGGAAGCTACAGTTTTAACCAATTTGGCACGCCCTCAATAGGCGTAGATACGTACAATAAAAACAATTCATCAGAGTCACAAAAGCATTTATTGATGCATTAAAAAAAATAATAAAACAAAAAGATAAAATTTACTGACTCGAAACTGTTTTTATCATAACAGATTATATTTTTTTTTTAATACAAATTTTTTGTTGAAGAAATATAACTTTTGAAAACTATTCAGGTGAGGCAAAAAGGCCCAATTTTTTTTTTTTTTTAATATGTTATTATACAAAATTAATAAAATATAAAAATGAAATTTGTAGATTTTAAACTTGTTTTCATATTATAAGAGATAATTTTTTGGCTATCACAAAATTGATTTCATTCGAATCGGAGTTTTCGTTATAGAGTTATAGCTTTTCTAACTTTTGAAAAATGTCAAAACTATTCAGTTGAGCGTCTCTGTAGATCTACTGTATATTCTTGGTCTTTGAATGACTACATTAGTATATATTTGAAATTTTAAATCTGTATCAACTTAAAATATAGGATTGTTATACCACACATATAATGATGTTATACCACACATATAATTTCTCGATTAGTCATGCGCCTAGTAAGGCTACCGTGAAAGATTAGCAATTTTTAAGACTAGTATACATACATACAATATGTAATATAATAGCGAAATGTTCGGCGTTCATATGGAAAGATGGGCAGACAGACGGACGGACGCAGGGACAAGCAACCGGACAGCCAGACGAACAAAACGGACAGACAGCAGGACGGACGGACGGACAGACAGAAAGATGGATATAGCATAATACTTTATTCACTTCGAAAACATGCCCACAAAAAGTTTGCCCAGATATATAATCCGCCTTGTATAGATAAATATATATATATATATATATATATATATGTATATATATATATATACACATATTTGCACTAGCTCAATTAAAACAAGTTTTAGATTTTATCCAAATTAACTAACTCTAATCCGACAGCAACTCATCTTGAACCCTCGTAAACCGCACCATGAACAACTTGTGCTATGATTAGCTACATCTCGAAGTGAAACATAAAGATCGGACAAATACGGCTGCAAGTCAAGACTCTGCACATCTGGTACAGGGTATTTGGGATCGGAGAAAAGAGCATGAAAGAAGAAGAGACCGTTGTCTGTTGTAGAATACCAAACAGACGCGAGGCGCGCATAAACAAAGGTTCAAGTGTCAATGGCAAAGCGGGAAAAAGAATTAAAGCAAAATATAAACACGGTTTCACTTTCAAAGCGATTAGCTATGGACGCGCCTTGAATTTGTGCGGAAAATGTAACAACAACAACAACAACAACAACAGCAGCAACAACAACAACAACAACAACAACAACAAGCTACGTTTGCTCATAGCAACAGAGCAAGTTGATAAGAATACCAGACGCAGGCACTGAAACAGTCTCAGTTGCAGTTGTTATTGTTGTTGCTATTGTTGCAGTTGTTGTTGTTGTTGCTGCTGCTGCTGTTGTTGTTGTTGTTTGCCACTTGAAAACCTTGCAGCCATTTGACACCAACAGACGAAGGAACGAACGCAAATATCGATCGACCAGGCGACACACCGCACACCTACAACAGTGACACACACACACACACATACACACACACATACACACACACACACACACACATGTACAGCTATACGACCTACCGCAGTGCATGTCGACCATAAATATTCAAATATTGAAGGCCGATATTCATTTTACAGTGGCATCCCGAAATCAACTTTCAAAGGGTCGCACGATCTAATGGCCAGAGGCAGCTTAAGTGCCTGGCGTCTGTCCACTCCATTATCATCATCATCATCATCATCATCATCATCATCATCGTCATTATCGTCATCATATCGGAGTTGGCCTTGCAATCCTAGGCCAATAGATACGAGCTAAATGCCGACTTCACGTCATTCATCGATAAGGCTTATCAGACATTAGAAAAGAACGTAAAGACTCCGCCTTTGATTAGCAGCTTTCCGAGCTGAAGTCTATGACCATTAACAGCCATATAGTTAAGGCAGCACAAAGCTTAAAACATATAGTAAGTATATATGTCTTATCTTAAGTGATATGTGTATATTTATACATATATGTACATATAACACTTTCTTATTCAGTTCAACTTTTCCATTGCGTCATAATGAATCACATTCCATAGGCTTAATTACTCATCAGGTGATGCGTATATGGGCAGGTGCTAATAACAGAGAAATCCACTCATATTTAATTTACAAGCAAGACAAAGAGGAAATCAATAAAAATTAAAATTATTTTGGTTACAAATCGAAATTCTTGTTAAGTGCAAAGCTTCAAATTTCATGACTTATCTAAAGCAATTTGAATTAGTCCACAAAATTAACTAAACGTTTATCGCCTATATATTATATATTCTATATATGTATTTATATCTAACTATATAACTATGCTCTATATTTATCTGTATTTTATATATTATATATTCTAATTAGTCTTTATATTTATCTGCATTTTTGTATTATTCCATATATGTTTATCTATTCATTTTTTTTCTTTTCAAATATTTAGTAATTTTTGTTAAAGCTTTATTAATGTTATAGATAAATAGTATGTTTTAATAACTCTTAACTTTTTGCTAACTCTAACAAATATTCCTATAATTTACCTATAATTCATTCAAAAAAAATTTCTTCTTTCTATATTATAAAATCATATTATAGAATCTTTTTAATCTCAACTACATTTGCTTCTATTAGCAACGCGTCATCAGAATATTTTTCTATACTATTGAAAATGAGAAATCTGGGTATAATGGTTTCGTTAAAATGTATGTAACAGGCGGAAGGAGGCGTGGCAGAGTATATATATTCCTGGTGATGACGTCTGTCTGTCCGCCCGTACGTCCGTCCGTCTTTATCTATATACATAGGTCGATCTTAGAACCTATAAGAATCCATAAGTTTGTTATCTATTGAGCTGTGTCTTATTTAGGTAAATTATTTTTTTTTTAAATAAAAATCTTATAAAAGCACTAATTCAACAACAAGAGTAAATTTGAGTATTCTTAATCAAAATTAGTATTATATATTATAAGTAGCATCCTTGTTGAGAAAGACATGGCATAAATACCATCATGAGCTACATGTGTTATATGTATATGTGATCCCATTGAAGTAGACACATTGAATGAGGCACGCCCATCTGTTTGTCTGCCCCCAAGTATATTAATCTCTGACTATAAAGTTAAAATGCTATACGAATCTTCTGCTGTGGTCCTCACTGCTTAAGCTTCTTTCAAATTATGAAACCCTTTTAAAAACCTATTAAATCGATATCAAACTTGAGTTCATTTTGAGCTTGAGTCAATTTTGAATATAGAATAAGTTAAAAGTTATTATACAAATTGTAAAGTAAAACACAAAAGAAAAGTAACAGAAAAAAATATTATAAAAAAAACTTTGTTTCTTATAAAAAATAATTCAAAAATATTATTATTATTTTTTATAAAAAAAATAAAAAAAATTATAAAAAAAATAAATATAAAATTAAATAAAAATAATAATAAGAAAAAATAGTAAATCATTCAAATTTAAATGAAATAAAATAGTAAACTCTTAAAGCTTAAGAAACTAAAAAGTTGCCAAGTTCTATATATGTACATGTAGTAAATAGTAAATTATATTGGCTCATTCCTTCTTAGGGCAAGATAAAGCACAGAACTCAGCTTATGTATTTTAATTCAACTTGACTGAAATAAGAACTCAACAAATAGCTGCTTGCTAACTAATATAACTTAATGTACACTCAGTTTTATGATTGTATTTATACTCTCTAGCAGCTGGAAATGGAAATTGCCTTAAATTCCTATAATACTTGAAAGCAAAAGCAACGTGTTGACTAGAGTCTGAGAGTATTACATAGTACAACAAATCCAAAGACTCTGTTCCGTTGCAATTGCAGTCGCAGTTGTTGTCTATGTACGTAATACCCATCTCAGCTCTTCCACTGCCTGGCTGGCTGCTCCTCGGCAACACATCTGCTTTAATCAGCTTCTTCTTCTTCATCATTTTCTTGTTGTTGTTGTCTTTTTGTGTTATTGTTTTTGTTTTTATGAATTTTTATGCAAGTGTTGAGAAATTAATGTGCTCCCAGTTCGAGTTCTCGTGTCTCAACTGAATGCCCAAATGCATGCCAATTTGCTTTTATTTATGGAGCCAACAACAACAACCACAACAACAACAATAACATCGAATGGCGATATTAAATTTTAGACGCTGCGAAAAACTTGGATAAACGGACCCCGTGCGAGTATGACGTATGTGTGACAGCTCTTTGATGATCATCCATTTGAAATTGCCCGGAACATTTTGGATGTGTGACACGGCCAAAGTTCAATAGCGCTATATAATCAATCTCTTGATACCAGGTTGCTACCCCATAGCTATACGTCACTTTTTAGCTATTTATATATATGTATATATTGTGTATTCAATTTTTTTTTATGGCTTGGTATTGTGACTAATGAATGTCGCGTTTTGACGTCTTGTCACTTGGTGGATTTTGTTTGTTTGCTTCCTAGACGCAGCTCTGACAACGTGTGAAATTGCATAGATGAACGAGACATAGCTCTAATCTTAGGTATATAGGTAATAGATCCACATGGACAGATATGTGTATTTGTAGTCTAACATATAAACGTCACAAATTGTGCCGTTACTAATGATAACGGCAACACATGGCACATGCTTCTACGCGCCGAGCAGTCCCACGCGTTAATATATACTTATATATATATATGTATATATATACTACATTGTGTATATATATTATGAATTCATATAGTACTAGCATAGAGGACTATATACCTCTACCATATCTGTAGCTCCCCAAATATACAAGTTGGCATTCGATTATTGAGTAAACAATTCATTGATTAGATTAGTTCGTATGACTGTACCCACATATATATGTCTATATACGTTATTTACAGGTGTGGTCAGTATTGCAGTTGACTTCTCAAATATTTCTAGTAATATTCTTGACTAATTTTTATTCGACAAAGTTATTAATCATTCTCAGTTAACATTACTAAGTATGGGACTAGAAAGGATGGCGGGAAAGAAATGAGACTATAGTACTTATATATAAGCAGAAAGTAAAGCTTTATCAAATGTAAACCGATTTGCATTTTTCTTTGCAGATTACTTTATTTTCTTGTTTTTTTTCTATCCGAATGCTGAATCTATATATAATGAAGAATATAATATATAAATGCAAAAAAAAGCTTTAACAAATGTGAAACGATTTTCATGATCGGAAGCTATTTTCTGATTAGTTTATTTTCCTGTATTATAATATATGAATTTTGCTATCTAAAAAATTATAAAAGTCTGTATATGCATACTCCAAGCCTATGATAATTAATATGCCTAGCTCTTATACTTTTTGAACTATGCTAAAAATCTAGTATTGAAATTGGGTGTATGTATATATAATATGATATGGATATAAGGAAGGAACTGACGTAAAACTTAAAAGTCAAGTTATCAAGTGCAAATTTCAAAAACGTTGAAGTCCAACACTTCAGTCAATCTCTCAAGTCAAACTCTCCAGTCAAAGTCCAAAGGAAATTTTGTGTATACTATAGAAATACTTTGTAAATAAATATTTGAAGCATAGATTACCTTAGGTTTACCTTAGATTACCTTAGGCAAATATATCATATATATGCAGGTGTTCAATTTAGACACTTGCTTGCAAATTCTTGTGCCATGACAGACTATCGGCTTTTATCTGTCAATATGCACAAGCTTATCAAATTGGGGGAAAAGCAACTGCACTCGTGCGTGAGCGTGAGCGCGAGTGCCTGTATGTGTGAATGTGGAGGTGGGGCGATAGCAGCACAAGCACACAAACAAATTGATCTCAATGCACACGCAGGCAGCGCAGACAAACCAAGCAAAAGCAAAAGCAAAACCAAATCCAAGGTGTGCCTGTGTGGAAGTGTGTACACACTCTTTCGTTGGTTAACTGTAATTAAAACAATGGCACTTTTTGTTTACACAACGAGCGAAAGAGCTAGCGCGCGAGACCATGAAGGTGTGAGCGAGAGCGAGAGCGCGAGAGATGGCGAGAGAGTGAACAAACGTAAACAAAGGATTGAGGCACCAATTGCTGCCTATTGGCGGCCATTTTGTTGGCTCGCTCATTTCATCGTTAGCTAAGAAAATATTCATTTTTGCTTTCTTGTTAATTTAGATTTGGCTTTTTATTATTGTTGAAACTGTTTGCAGCATTTAAATGTTTATATATGTACATAGAACAATAAGGAAATGAGAAGGAGTGAGATACAGAGAGACAGATAGAGAATAAAATAGACCACTTAGCAAACTTACACAATATTACAGTTTAATAACAATTCAAAGGTATGAAAGATTTGTAAAAAAAAAAAATTGTTGTTACATGCTAAGAATTTGTTTACAATTACGATACATTTTTGGCATACTTTTGAACTAGACACAAAACTGTCGCTTAATACTAGCAAAAAAAAAGTGAGACAATTATATTAAATAATAATTATTTGTGTTAAGTTGAGTTGAGTTTGAGTTTTGGGTTAGTTGAAAATACTTGTAATACTTGAGTGCAGGCCCCAGGCTGACTATATATATATATGTATATAGCCATAATACTTGGCATAGCGCGACCCTCTCACACTGCTTATCAGCGCGGCCCCAAGTCGATGTAGCTGTTGGGCCGCATCATTTGATGGGCGGCCGCGGCGCTGCCATAGAAGCTCTGATAGCTGCTCATGCCATAGGCTGCGGCTGCCGCCTGCCGCATGTGACCCGGCGAGACCTTCAGCTTGTCGTAGGGACTGCCATAGCCGTGGCTATGATAGTGCGCCGCATTGTGATGATAGATGGCACCAAAGTTACTCTGCTCCCCCGCATACGGCTGTCCAATGGTCGAGTAAATGTTGGCCGCTGCCATCACCTGAGTGGCTGCAGCGGCGGCAGCAGCCGCACCTGGCGCTGGCGGCGATGCCGAACTGGCCGACAGCGGCGTCAATGGCGTTGCCGTATGCTGATGCTGATGATGCTGATAGGGATGATGATAGCTGCCGGCATAGCTGCTGGACATTTGGTGAAGGCTCTGCTGTTGCTGCTGCTGCTGCTGCTGATGTTGTTGCTGCTGATGCTGTTGGTGTTGCTGGTGCTGCTGTTGCAATTGCTGTGACGCTGGCTGCAACTGTTGTTGATGCAAATGCTGTTGCTGCTGTTGCTGTTGCTGCTGCAGCGGTGTAGCCTCCAACTGAAAGGCCAACAGATCGGGCGAATTGCCTGATGTTGAGCTGCTTGAGGGCGTGGCGGGCAGCTGCATGCCCAATTGAGTTGTTGTTGCTGCTGCAGCTGCGGCCGCTGCTGCTGCTGCTGCTGCTGCTGCTGCTGTTTGCTGTTCCACAAGCTCTGTGCAGGACAAGCTGAAGCTGTTTGGCGGCGTTCGGTCCTTGGCCTTTAAATGCTGCTGCTGCAGTTGATGTTGTTGCTGCTGCTGTTGCTGCTGCTGCTGCTGTTGCTGCTGCTGTTGTTGCTGCTGCTTCATGCGTGCTTGGCTCTCATGGCTCATGCTGGACATGCCCAGGCTGCCGCTGGTGCTGCAATTAAAATTTCAAATTCAAAATTTCAAATTTTTAATAAACATTCAGAAACGCTTCAACGTTTTTTCTTTTTTTTTTTTTTTTTTTGTTTACAATCGACCCTCGGCCGAAATATGAAAAAAAGCGAAAGACGAACAGAAAAAAATAATTTGTTTATAGCTGGCTGGCTGGCTGGCACGTCTGTCAGCTGGCCCATCATAGCCAGCCGGAGATGCTTATGCTCCACATTCTAAGTTGAAGTTCTCGCACCCATTTTGAGTTATTGTTTCATGTGTGTGTTTTATTTTTGTAGATGCGACGCGTCTGCAATTCCCGGAATGACTTCAACCAGCGGCAAAGGCAACGGCAACAGCAACGGCAGCCAGTCGACGGACTGTCTGGCGGGCCACTTGGATTTGAATTGTGTTCGACAATAAATTTGGGCATTGCCTCTAAGTGGGTCAATTTCATAACAAATTATATTACAAACATCTATTAAGGTTTCTATTTGATAAATAAAAAAACAAGTAAAAGTGCTGTAGTCGAGACTCTTCGACTACGAAACTCCCTAAATAGAGCTGACATTCAAAAATTTCTACGCCTCTCTTCTGCTATGAACCCTTCGAAGAAGCCTCATTTTCAATGGGCTAGGGGGTATAAAAAATGAAAACTAAGTAATAGACGAGTAACTCAACAAAATTGCGCAAATTTTATTTTAATTTTAATAAATTTAGTAATCAATTTGAATATATCTCATACATATTCCCAATGCTTTTACAGGGTATTCAACCGTCGTCTAGCTGCACTTTGTTGTTTCTTTGATATTCTCTTTCATTTTTATATAAATAATGTTTAAGGCTTTAGTTTTTGTCGTATTTTGCTGAGGCTTAAACAAGATTTGTTTGCTTGCCTGAATCATTTATTCTATAATATATATATATTTTAGTTAAGCTCTCGCAGACTTATAGACTAAGTAGTTGATTAGAGATATACTATATTGGCCTACTTACACATCGTTGGTGCCATCATCTCGAAATCCTTTGGCGAATGGATTGCTCGATATTTTCAGTTGTGTCACCTGCAGACGCAGAAATATTTCGAAAATTTATAAATAAAATTCAATATATATATGGAAATTGTTATAAATTCTTTGAAAATTGTTTTGGCCCCAATTGTGTTAATAATATTCGTTGTGCTGCTGCTGCTGTTGTTGTTTTTATTACAATATAAATGCAACAAATTAGAAAATGTTTACAAAGCATTTAAACCAAACAGCAAACTACATAAGCAACTACACAATAGCAACAGCAACAGCAATAACAACAGCAACAACAACAACACACCAAATTTATTTGCAATAAATTGTGGAACGAAAAGTGTTAACACCCACGTCGAGCGCATAAATAATTTAAATACTTTCGTTCAAATGGCGCTAAAAATATAATTCCACAAATATTTTTAAATATATATACATGTATATATATATATATATATATATATACATATTTATATAAATGTAAATATGTATTTTTTCCTTATTTCAGTTCTTGGAGAATTATGAATATAAATATAAATTTTTTCTCTAGTTAAATTGAGTCCTTTAGCTATGGACGCTGTTTTATAATTATTTAATATTGATGCTTAACTAAAATTGGCATTAAAACTATTTTTATTTTAATAGAACTTGAATGTAAATTTACGCAAGCAATATTCAAATATATTTAATACAAAAATTTTTTTTTAATATTTGCATAAATACCTATGATTTTTTTTTTTTTTAGTAAGTTTGTTAGTTTATATAAAAACTGAAAATAAAAGTTATGATTTGATATTTGTATAAAAATTGATGTGTTACAATTATTTTATCTATATGATCAAAATTATTTTTAATAATTAAATATAAATTTAAAATTTCACATTTCAAATAAAAGTTTATCCTGATTTTGAATTTGCCGTAAAAAAAAACCTTTTTTCTGTTTTCCCCTCTCTTCTTAGATTTTTTTTGGCTCAATTTTTTTTTTAAATTCATAACTCTTATTTACGGCCCCTGACTTTAACTAATATATTTTATTGTTTTCATATAAAAATAATTATTTTAATGATATAAAATCGTTTTT
The DNA here is from genome assembly GCA_035045345.1 of Drosophila hamatofila. Lineage (NCBI taxonomy): Eukaryota > Metazoa > Arthropoda > Insecta > Diptera > Drosophilidae > Drosophila > Drosophila hamatofila. The sequence continues at coordinate 17,470,335 of JAWNPA010000039.1, read as the reverse complement.
AATTTTTTTTTTAATTAAAATTTTCTTTTTGTTTCTTTTTTCAATCAAATTAAAAAAAAAAAAAAAGAAATAAAATGTTTCTCTTTCTTTTATAAAAAAAGTCTTGTATTTTTAAATATTTTTTTAACTGATTTTTTTAGTTGTTTAAGTTAAAAAAAAAAATCGAAGCTCAAATTCTTTATTTAAATTTAGAGTAAATGTTTGTCTATACAAATTAAATATGTTTAAAAATTCATATATAAAACTTTTTAGACAGAATTAATTTTTATAAAAATGTACATTGAAATTTGTTTAAAAACATATTAATCTTTTTCAATTAATTATTTGATATATTTTCAAATTAAAATTTTGTATTCAATCAAATAAATTGTAGTAAAAGTTTTATACAAATTCTTATTAATTAAAAAAAAAAAATAATATTTTTATAAAAAACTTCAAATAATAATCATTATACATATTTCTCAAAATTTATATGCAGGTTAATTTTTCTTTAATATAAATATTTTTTTAATACAATTTATTGTGCAATTTTTTTCATTATTATTAAAATTGCTACATAAGAACTTTATTTATTATAAACATGCGCTATAAATAATATTGTTTAGATATTAAACAAAAAGCAATTTGTTAATATGCTTATTTATATATATGTATATATTTAGTTTATGTAGTTCTCTCAAATTTAATTATAGTGTATTTGCCGGTCGTTAATCATGCGAAATGTTAAATATTTGCGTTGAGTTGGCAACTAATTTTTAACTTTAATAAACATAAAGAAGACAAGAAATTAAAAACATTTAATACAATTGGGGCTGAATTGGCACAGATTTTACAAACGGAGCTGGGCGTGGCTGGGGGCAGGAGGCCCAAAAATCTTGTCGACCACAAATGTTACACAAATGTTAATTTGACTAAAAACTGAAAAGCGTTGGCGCTTGTCATTTACAAGTGGGTCCGATGACAAGTGGGTCAAGTGGGGCCCGCACCCCTCCTAAATACCCTGTTCCCATGCCCATGCCCATGCCCATGGCAATGCCTTATTGCTTTCTACTCACGCGCTGGTTCTGATATGCTGTTACGGCCGTAAAACTGGTCTCCGGGAATATGAATGTGCGAAAGTGACTCGAATGCTCATTCTCATCCAGCGAGGCATTCTTTGGCGGCAAATAGACCAAGTGGAAGCGCGGCTGGTAGCGATGCATCGAGTTCAATATGATCTGTGGAATGGAATCGTAATTGTGGACAGCTGAGAGAGCGAGAGCATGACATGTGTTCGTTCTACGAATGCCAAGTGCTATCGGATGGCGGCTGCCGGTTTTTGTTTAGCGCTTTCCAAACACAACAACAACAACAACAATAATAATAATAATAATCGTTTGTTGTTGTTGTGGTTGTTTGGTACGGTGGCGGCAACCAAATGTTTTATGGCCCGCATAAACAAAGCCAAGCATAAATTTATGACCCAATTAAATGGCAATACTCACATGCCCATTCTCATCCAGCTGATTGTTGGTCAGCTTCAGCTTGTCGAAGGACACAATTTGCTTCATCCAATTGGCGCCGGCCGCCGGTGAATCGGGATGGACATGTATTCGCGGCGGTGATATGGCATCTGCTTTGCCAGCGACCACCCAGCACGAGCTGCAGAAGACACAGATGAGTTGAAGATGTTGTTGTGATGAGAGTGATTGAGGCTGGTTCACATTATAGTTACTTGTGGAACGCGTAGCGATAACGCTTATCATCCATGGGCACAAAGTCCATCATGCAGATGTAGGTGGCGTGCGGATCGAGGCCGCCGATTCGCACCTGAAACGTGGGAAACATGCGACGGCCCGTCTTTGTGATAATCATCTCGGTGCCCTGTGCATGGAACTGATCCCACAGCGCCTTCGTTTCCAGCACAACAATCGCCTGGGCCAACGATGGATGCACGGGCTCTGGCTCCTAAGCAAAGTTCGATGTTGGAAATTATGGGCATTAGGATTTGGATGAGCAAGAGATGGGCTAAATCTTGTTATTATTGTATGTATATGTGCCCTGCTGTGTGCAGATGTCCAACTGATTATTCTCTAGATGCCCTAACAATCATGCGGAGTAAGATATCAAATAAAAAGAAAGTCGGGAGTGCCCGACTGGGAGATATTCAGAATTTTGTGTAGAGCTACTACTTTAATCATTCATCACTTCTTAGATCCAAGATCAGAAGTTAAGTCACTAAATTTTATCGTCTTTAAATTATGGCTGATATATCAGCTAAATCAGATAAATACTGTGTATGTAATATGGGAACATATATATATATTTCCAATTTCAAGTATCTAAGCAAGTCTCAGACGGATATACAAACATATAAACAGACATGCATGGAGATCTACTCATCTTTTCTTTTCACAGAGTCCTACATTCCCTATTTCCCTCTTCCTATTTACAATGGTTATAGGGTATACATATATTATACAAAACTCATTTTCTAGACTTCTATATTCTATATATATTTGTGTATATATGTATATTATTTCTCAATCATATCTCTAAAGTTATAGAATATGTTGCTTCCATATAATCAATATTTTGCCTATTTCATATAAGCAAAAGTTTCTTATACCCTGAACCGACTGAGAAGGAAATTTAAAAAGTGTTTTTTTGGGAAATTCAGGCAGAATTCATATATATATATATATATATATATATATATATATATATATATATATATATATATATATATATATATATATGTTATCTTCGTTATCAAGATAAGCAGCTGACTCAATCTATCCATTTCCGTCTGTTCGTTTGTCTGACTAACTGAATTTTGGAATATATATTCATCTATGACTAACGCAGTAAAAGATGATCAATTCTTATCCAAGTAGCTCATTATCGATTATCATTATTGTCGATAAAAACTGATGAATTCATAAATATAATTTCTAGAGAGTTGGATATAAGAACACCCAGGACATTTATAGCAATTCCTAGGAATTATATGTAAAAGTACTAAAAAAATATATATATATATCAAAAACAAAATAATATTAACACACAGTTGATATTTTACCCTCTAATGTTATTATTAATAAAAAAAAATTGATATAATGTGTTCATAAGCAAATCCTAAACATTTGTAGAACTCTTTATATATCTATATACTCAAATATATATGTGTTATTTTTATATTTTCGGGGTTATTTTATATTTGGGCTATCAAATTTTGCATGTCTTTTGCCATACACCTGCATCTGCATGTTAAATTTGACAACACAATTGCTGCAGCTGTAAAGTATTTTCGAACTTGAGCTAAAAATAGTTGACAATTGATAGTAAATTATATTATACCATTATATTTGAGTGTCTTGTTTTTAATGACAAACAGACAAAAGATTTCAACACGCTGTCGAACAAAAATGTTCATAGCAATTGCAGTTGCCAACTAACATGAACTTTGACATGAGCATGGTACTTTGACAATTGCTTGATTTACGGCATTTTGCTACGATTCGTAAGGAATATATATATATATATATTGTATATATAGCGAAATACTTACACCTTTATTGTTGTTGTTGTTTTTGTTGCTGTTGCTGCTGCTGCTGTTTGACGTGTTGCTGCTGCTTGCTGTGTTGTTGTCTTTTTTGTGGCTGTTTTTATATTTCTTGTTCGCCGTTGAAGTTGCTGCTGCTGCTGCCGCTGCCGTTGCCGTTGCTGTTGTGCCTGTTGCCGTTTCATTGCCGCTGCTGCTGCTGCAGTTGTTGTTGCTGTTGGTGTTGGTGTTGCTGCTGCTGTTGCCAGCAGCATAATCCGTCACATTCTGCTCCTGGCAATTGGCAGCGCCATTTGAGTGGCTGCTACTGTTGCTGCTGCTGCTGCTGTTGGTGCTATTGCTGCCTGTGCTTTGGGCATCGATGTCCGCCAGCTTGGCATCGATCTGCTCCAGCGGCTTGTACGAGGTGCGATCCTTCCCAGCCGTCTGTATGCAAGCTGTGAATGAGACAATGAAAGCAGATTTACAGAATTTTAATTAAATTGATATACCAAAATTATTGTAGTTGAGATTTTGTAGATATAATCTACAAACTTAAAATACTAAGTACTTCTCTTACTTTAAAGTTCATATCTAAGTTGTTTTACTTTTTAGTCTAGGCAAGTTTTTTTTTTATATGCTGAATTAATTAAATGCTGAATTTTCGAGGGTTTCTTATATTAAATTTTTGCTATTTTTTGTTTATATTTAGTATATCCTCATCTATGCCGATAAATTCAGCCTTTATGTTTGCTCAGTTTATTTTCAACAGCTATTTTGCTTAGACTTGTTCTGGCTTCTCTTTAATTGATGCCTATTACATAAACTATCGCAATCTATATCAAATTTTTGACCAAGAGCGAGGCCGCATAACCCAGAGCTGGTCCATCTGAGACTTTTACTTATTTGCCGAAATTGAAGATTCCAATGAAAAGGCTAGCATCTTGAGTAGATAAAGACGACAACAAAAGAGTAGTTTAAGATCACTAAAAAAGAATTTGTTAAAGTGTTTTGAGTATCATAAAAAACCTTAGTACAAGTGAAGAATAATACCTGATGGCAATTCCTTTGAAGCCGTAACATATAAATATATATTCACGAATAAATAAATCATTTAAGAAAAGACACAAAATGTGAAAATATTTCTGTGTATAAAATAAATTTCCTTTTATAGAATTTCTATAACTAGGTAATGTGATGTAAGCTACATATACATGTCTACATACATATATATGTATATATATCAGACATGTAAGTATGCTCTATGCATCATAATTAAATTGATAAGAATTGACTGCTAAATCTATCATACTGCATCGTATGTGGAAAGAAAAATCAGATCGAATATCGGCATTGAAAGTTTTTTTTTATTGATATTCTAAAATTTTTGTAGCCGCAATTTTGAATATGTGTTATTTTATTTTGTTTATTTTTTTTTTCAAACTGTTTAAAATTTGAAAAAAAATTTTATATATACAAAGTTTTTTTTTATATAATTTGTAAAAAACAGAAAATTTTCAAAGAAACCTGTTTAAAACTTTTAAGCAAAATTTTAAATATAAAATTTTTTTCATTTATGTATATGATTTTTAAATATATAAACTTAATAGAAATTATATAATTTATATAAATATTTTTGTATATCTAAAAACAATTTTTTTGTAATTTATTCTTTTAAAACCTATTCGAAAATAACAAATTTATATATAAATTGTTTTTATATAATATATATAATTTATATATTTTGTACAATATCTTTTTTTTAATTTTTTCTTTTTAAAGCTATTTGAAAATAAAAAATTTAAATATACATTTTTTTATATATATAAATGTATGTATTTTGTACCATATTCTTTTAAAAAAAATTCTTTTAAAAGTTATTTGAAAATCAAAATATTAAATATACAAATTTTTCTTTTTATTTTACAAGTATATATTAAATTTATAGATTTATTTAATTTTTACTTTTAACGTTTGCTTTTAAAAATCAGTCCGCCAATCTCTTAAAAGGAAACTTTAACCAAAAAAATAAAAATAAATAAATAAAATATACCTATATTCAAAATTGACGCTAAGAATGTACAAAAAAAAATATAGAATAAATATATATATAAATCATATCAAACACAATTTATGATATGAAGGTATTTTTGATCATATTTCTGCAGGTGCGATAGGATGCCATGCAAAAACAAATGAGCGAAAAAGTTGAGCACATAAATCAAATGAGATTTATACTTATATATGAGTGGAAGCCAGAGCTCCCACATATCCGTTGAGTATTTCAAAACGTCCGAAAATAGTACTTATTTTCGGACGTTTTGCGTAAAACGTCCGAAAATAAGTACTATTTTCGGACGTTTTTCCGTAAACGACAACGTTGGACGTTATCATTTATTTATTTTTTTTTTTCTAATAACGTTGGACGTTGTCGTTTACTTTTTTTTTTGTTTCTCATAACGTTGCATGCACAATACAGCAGTGTTGCCGCTGCTGCGCTCAAAAGCAAGCTAGATTATGGATAAAAGTTGCAAAAATTTGATAAAAATTAAGGGAAAATGCTGGAAAGCAATCTATATTAAAAAGGAAAAAAGAATATGTTACGAAAATATATATATATTTTTTTTTTTTAGGTTTTTTCCTATAAATTTTATAGGCTATTCCATATTCAAATAAGCTAGATCTAGCCTGAAACAGGCTAGGCTGGCACAGACTCTTCACTGATATATGTACATGCGTTTTGCATATACGGGGGTGGTTTTCGCTAAGCAGATCAATTGCGTCGTTGAATTGCGTTGAGGAATTTGACCTTTTTTAGTGCATTTGGTGTGTAAATGTGATCTAATTTAGTGCATTTTGCGAGGTTTCTTATCCATTTTGAGTAAAAGTGCATTTTTTCAGTACTTTTTGCGCGGTTTTTTGTCCATTTTGCCCAAGTGTGACCTACTTCAGTAACTTTTTCAGTACTTTTTGGGCATTCCTTTATGCTATCTCCTAAATTTATAAAATGAATAACATATTATTCTTTTATGTTTTTGCATATATATATTATATATACATATATAAAATAATATACAATAAAATAAATAAAAATTAAAAAATATATATATATATATATTTTTATATTTTTTTTTAAATAAAAAGTTAATTTGTGTAAATTTTTATTTATTTTATTTTATTATTAATTATTATTTGTTCCTTTTGGTAAAATCGTCGGTCCCTAGAGAGTCGTCAAGCCCGGACTCAATCGTATTTATTTGGCTTGAAACAGGAAATAAATTAGCGGACGTTTAAAAATATCGTTTATATTTTCTACTCACATTTTAGTACTTATTTTCGGACGTCTACGCCACACACTCAAGGCCAAAGGCGCGGACGTTAACGAAAAAAAAAAAAACCAAAACGACAAAATCGGAGTATGTCGTTTTGGTTTTTTTTTTTTTTACTTAAAGTCCGACGAATTGCGTGCATGTGCAAGCCGATAAGTGTTATTGTGCGTGCTCTGGTGGAAGCTGGAAATACAAGTCAACAGCTCTGATAGAGGCTAGCAAATATCATAATCAGATGAACATATATATATATATATATATATATATATATGCATATAAAATATGATTTATGTGATTTTAAAGTGCGACATCAAACAGCTCTGGCGCTGGCGCTGGAGAAGGTCGCGCAGGCGCAAGCTAAAGGAACACTAGGGAATCACTAGGGAGCAGTGAGGATATATATATGTATATATATTTATATATATGCACGACAAATTGGATCGGGCGAGTATAACGAACGGCAAGAATAGCGGCAATCCAATTATAAAAGTCGTCAGAGCCAGCGACTGTTGATTGAGTTGCCAGCTAAATTTAAAGCAATGCGTCGGCCCTATGCAGAGAGTGAGAAAGAGAGAGAGAGAGAAAGGGAGAAGGAGACAGAGAGAGTGAGCCGAGAGTGGTTTACCCAAGGGGGGTGGTGGGTGTAGGGTTGTAGGACAAGGCAACAGGCGCCTCACAGTAAATTTTGCAATTAATTGCCGCATGTTGCAAGTGTTGCAAGTGCAGCCTGCTCAGCACAGCTCGTTGCAATGGAATTCCGTCTCTGTTGCTGTTGGAGTCGCCGCCAATGACCCATGACAGGTCGCCAACGGCGTCGCACGCTCCACAACATCAATTGTCGCTTAATGAGGCTTTTTTTTTGTCTCTTTCGCTGTTGGCTTCACGAATGAATTCTAAAATCAATTAGCGTTTGGCACAAATAATCGTTTTTCTGTCACGCCAACCCAAACATCAAAAAACAACAACAACAACAAACTATATAAATAAAAACCAAAACAAAACAAAACAAAAGCAAATAGTGTCAATCGCAATTTTATTTTATTGCTGGCGACTCGAGGCATTTAAAGAAGTTTCACGCTAATTGCCCGCCTTTGTTTATATAGTTTTGTGCGCTCAAAGTACTTTCAGTAATTCAACTTTTCGACTGTGCCCAGGTCAGAGAGAAAAACTCTTGGGATAGAGATCTGCTTGGGGTACTTATCAGGCAAGATAGGCCTGCAAAGGGGCTTATACTATTAACTTGAACTAGAACTGGAACTGTGATTATATTGATGTTAGCTTAAAGTAAACTTTAGCTGGTCTCTCTGTCTTGAGCTTCAGCTGTTTGAGCCTTTAAGGTGCACAAAATAAACTTTCATATAGGTACATAAGTATTTATGTGCATTCAATTAGACCTCAACAACTAAAAGATTAAATATAGGCTAATATTTTTTATAGTTCCTTTAATAAACTTTTGCTTTATGCATTATTTGTATTACTTGTAATTCATATTAGTCTTAAGCAGATTCTAGATAAAAGTGAATTACTTTAATATGAACTCTATGATGATATGAATAGGTTAACTTTGTATTAAAATCAAATACAGATCATTGATAAGTTTAAATACAAGTCCTAAACAATTATTATATTATATTCTTATGTTATATATATTTATATAAATATATGTATTATATAATTTTTGTTTTGGATTTAGATTCAGTTATACATTGATATCTATATATAAATTGTCTTTACTTGTATTGACTACTTAAATTGCATATGAAAGAGTTAAGTTTAGTTAAGCTGAGTCAAGTCAAATTTTAGTCAAAAATCTTTCATCGAGCCTTATAATCTAAATGATTTTGTGGTATCTTCAGCTATAAAGTATAAATTTTATAAGATAGAGAACCGACTAATACGAGGTCCTAACTTAATATTATATATCTAAGAAGTTAATATATCGACTATCAGGCTCATGGTGCAACAACAAAAATAGGTAGGTTACTAAGTGTATGTATATAAATTTTTAAGTATTCAAATTTTTTAAATATTAACAATAAAACCAAAACTTGTTTCATTCTTTTCTAAATTTTAAATAATTAATAGTAAATATTTTACAAATTATAATTTTAAAAAATAAGTTGTAAATGAATAAATAATAGGCTTAAAATTCTTTTATACTTTTTCATTTATTTGTTTTTTTGTTATTTAAATATATATTTTATATTTAGTATATTTATGTTATTATATATTATTAAATATTGTCTGTATAAAAGTGCACGTCTATTATCTATTATTATTATTTTAAAAAAATAAAATATTATTTAAAAAATTTTTTTTGTTTAAGCTAAATATTCAAATAATTATAAAATGTTTTTTGTTAGCAACTAAAACTTCAACTAGATTCATATATATATTCAAAAACAAAACCCATTTGTTTTATTTACTTAGTCACTAAGACTAAGATATCAATAAATAAATATTTTAATAACAAATTGACAGACTAAAATATCGACTCTGTTGTTAAGATACTCTTCACTTAAATATGCCAGATGAAATGATTCAATGATCCCTTAAATGGTATCTTATTTGTCTATAAAGAAATGTTCTATAATAAATTAAGTTTGTTAGATCTAGAAAAATACATAGGTATATCCAAAATATGCCTCATATTTCAAAATGACTTTTCTATTTACACTTCGCAATCGTTTCGACTCACCTTCGATCTGTTTCATGGGACTCAGCCCGCCCGTTGTGTACGGCGACGTCCAGTAGTCATTCGTATAGAAGCCATAGTCCGCCAGATTGCTATTGAAGCCATTGTCCAGGAATCCAGGCATGGTGGCCACCATGGTGCTGGCACACTCCGTGGGGCCCATCATGTGTGTCATGTTGCCAATTTGAGTTCGAAAACTTTTGAAATAATATCCGCTCTCTCTCTCTCTCTCTCTCTCTCTCTTTCACTCTCAGGGTCTATTGTGTATATACTATGTGTCAGAGTCCAATTAACCCATATAAATGATATTCAAAATCCGAAATCAAAATCGAGTTCAGCACAAAAAAAAAAATAAACACGAAAATTTTGAAAAACTAGTGAATAATGGATATTGTTTTGGCTTCAGGTCATTCAGTTCTTTGGTTTTGTTTTGATTTCAAAAGTTTTTCGCGCAGTTGTCAAATTTGATTATTACACACGCACACATACACACACACACACACAGGCACACTCTCAGTGTATTCGCGTATGTGTTGATAAAATGTAGGTAGCCGCCGTTCAAGTTGTCAGCATGTCAATCAGAACAACAACAACAACAACAACAATAAGCACCACACGAACTCACAGAAAAAAATAAAATAAAACTGAAGAAAATATATAAAGAAACGAATTTGTGGGGAAAAAATTGCAATCGCTTCAACACCTCGACGCAATTTTCAAATATTTTCACCGATTTCTCAAGAATTTGTTCGATTTCCCGTTCGAATCGTTCTTTTCTTTTCGATTTTGTTTTTTAGAGTTTGGCGTTTTATGGCCCGAACGCGTTGACTGCCAATTTCTCTAGCCGCCGCCGCCTGACACCGAACAAATTGATTGAGCGAACGATTGATTGATTGAATGATATACTCGGCCGATCGTTTGATTCCTTTTTTTTTTCTTAGTCTGCTTCTTGTTCTTTTGTTATTGTTGTTGTATTGCGAATTTAAAGCGCTGAAAGGTGTCTCAATTGCCACCTTCCGGCTAGGTGCGAACTGATTTGCTGTCGAACCGTTATCCGTGTTCCGTGAACCGTTGAACCGCAATGCCGCGCTGCCCGCTGTCTGCGCACACTTGACTCGAACTTAATGAAATGAAAATTTCCCGTTGCTGCTGCTGCTGATGCTGCTGCTGATGCTGCTGCACACGCGCTCGCATCCGTATTGTCAAGAGTTTGGCCGCGGAATGAGCCAGACGCATCGTGTGCCCGTCCAATGGATGCTGGGATCATTCAGGCTGACGACGGCACTGCTCACCAATCGCTGCGCCACTCGAGACGCTCAACAGTCGCATCAGCATCCAAATTTAGCATTGCCCATGTGTGTGTGTGTGTGTGTGTGCTAGTGTCTCTCTGCCTGTGTGTGTGTGTGTGTGTGTGTGTGTGTGATCACCCAACTGTATGCGCCCAAGTGTAGCTGCTCATCCATTGGCCAATGGCAGCAGAGCTTCGAACTGATCGCAGACGAACGAGTTCGTTGGGCATTAATGAACGGTAGAGGCGCTACAAAAGAGAACTAATTTCCAATTGACGACTATGAGAGACTCTTTGCGGCCCTATATAGAGTATATAGTATACCCATACCTCAAAAGGGTATACTCTACATATACATATAAGATACATACATAAAAGATACCCTGTATGGTAAACCCTGTTTAAAATACCATATGTACACATATGCCATTCGCTATATGAAATCCCCTTTGATGTATACAAAATATACTCTAAATGAAATACTCTATGTGAAATACCTTTCGTCATATTTAATATGGAATACGCAATATATGCACTATATACATATTTATATGGTATATCCAACATGAAGTACCCTTTGTTACATACATATGTGGTATACCCTATTTGTACGTAATATAAATGTTATACCCTATATGACAAACCCAATAAGTGGTATAAGAAATACCCTACATATAGTATACCCCATATGAAATTCCCAATAAATTGTATACCAACCATAAAATACCCTAATTATGGTATGCCCAAAATGTTATGATAAATAATTCTTCACTTCATTTTTTACGTGAGTAAAAAGGATATCCTTTAAAGTTCACTAACAGAATGTCATATAAAAGATGCTGCAAATGCTAACATTAGCTTTGCATACGCTCTACTCTAAAGTGTAGGGTATTCAATTACAGCTACAGTCTGTAAAATCTTAAAGCAACTTTAATATTTTGGGTAGCAGCTACTAAATGTATATGCTCAACATATATGCTGTAGCGCATAAATATATCTAAAGCAACAGCTACAGTGAATGCTAACTAGATGTAACTTTTCGACTAATAAAGCTAGGAAAAGACAAAAATTAACAAAAAAATATTTGAATCAAAATATTAAAAAAAATATTTTTTAAATTATTTAAAAAAATATATAACTAAATATAAATATATATATATAAAATTATGAAAGTAATTTCCAAATATCTCACAGTTAAAGCCCGCAAATAGTACATATAGCCAGATATATCTAGACCGATCAATGTTATCGAACCTTAAGCTCAGTTTCTTATATTTACTTCTCGGTTCGTTTGTTACAGCCAGTGCACACTGTATACTCAACACACGATAAGTGCTGCCTCTCTTTAATTTCACTCGAGCCCAATGCGCACGCTCCGTGATCTTTCACGGAACGAGAGACCACGCCTCCGGCGTCTCTTAACTGGTCGAGCACGATGCTCCAAACATCTCTTGATTTGGGAGTGGGCGTGCTGACTCACTCGATGTGAACTGGCTTCACATGGCCCTCATTTGGCAAATGCTTTTAATTGGACTGCTACCACATGGTGGTGCTGGTGGTGTTGGTGGTGGTGCTGCTGCTGTGGCTATAGCCGAAGCCATAAATACAAATTGCGCCATAACCTCGACACTAAATAAACCGTAAAGAGCGGCCCTAGAAGATCCGAACTCGGCGCGCACCGGCGGCTACAGCGGGGCATTAACATTTTGGTTCATAAACATGAAGAAGAAGGAGAACAAACTGAACAAAATGGCGTCTGTTAGCCATTAGCATTAGCGTGCTGGCCAGCTACGGGCGCTGCGCCCAGCGGCTGAGCCGATCAAAGCAATTGCGGGCTGTTTGCCGGAGGCAACAGCAAATGGATGCTTGTTTTTTTTTTGTACGTTTTGTTGGTGTCTGCTTTTCATCACCCACACTCATTCAATTAACGGTAAATGCAGGCCGCCATCGCTGCTGCAAAACGCTTAAATTTCCATTAGAATTGGCCCCACTTAGCATCTGGCTGTATTACCTGTACCTGTAAAATACCCTGCCCCATCCCCCAACTCTCCGACTACGTTTGTTTACCTTTGCATTTTTGTTGCACACACACACACACACACACACACACACACACACACACACACACACACACACACACACACACATAAATATACATACATATGTATATAGAGAGAGAAGGCTTACCTTTGTCTATATTTATATGGCATTGTTGTTTTCAAACGATTCCATTATAAATCTTAACATCCAGTTATTCACAGGATTCACAATGCCCGCTCGGGCTACACCCGGTGCTCTGTTGTTTCTCCGTGGGCTGTTTACAATTATTTTCAATTAAGTGGTTTGCATTCTGTTTGCCTCAGTCCCAAACAACAAGCAGCGAACCAGACTCCCAATCCGCATCGATCTAAACATTACTCTACATAAATACCCGACGACGACGACTATATATTAAAGCATTCATTTCTTTTGAGTTATGGCATATTGCTATTACCTTTTAATTGCCATAATTTATTCATCATTTCTGCCAAGCTCTCAAAATGTAAACATTTAAAGCTAATTTGCCAAGATTGCGCGTTGTGAGAAGCGCAGAGAAAGGCGCGCACACGTCAATTAAATATAGAAAGTTTATGTTAAGCTAATCTTAATTTTTGTTGCAGCTACTATATATGCATTTATCCTATACATATATTATATATACGTTTATCATATTTCTATTTATTCGAAAGATTCTATAAACGAATTTTAGATGGTGTTTCTTATACCTTGATAATTAGGCTAAGTGCCTATTGCATTAGGGCGTCTGTATGAAGCAGGCAGCTGAAGGCGTGATGTACTCTATTAAGTATATATACAATATACTTATAGATACAATATATATATACAATATATACTTAATTCGATCTAGCCGATATCAAAATATCGACAGATTTATTGGTTACAAGTCTACTTCAATTTACATTCCTTAAATAACAATAATACTATATTATCATATACACTCAGTTTTCCTCTATAACTCCGTAGTCTTCTAATTATCGATAAATATCGATATTTCATAGTTTTAAGCAAGACTTTAATATCATCTAGGGAACGCAAATTAAGTAGTCTAGGCTGCTGCAATGAGCACAAATATTTCAGAAATTTTGGTTTTTGGATGCCTTGTCGCATTGTTAGTCAGATTTATAAAAGAACTTTTTTTCCATGCTTAAATCCTGAGCTTTGACATATATATGATCATATTTTCAGATGTCATAATAATGCACTGAAGACTTCATTAAAAATGGACATCTAAAAGCCAAGTTATTAAATAACTCCCTAATAGGAAGAATTTACTAGGAGGATATTAGTGGGTGTGTGTGTACCAGAGAGTATGTGGGAGAGAGTGTGTGTGCGAGTAAGTTTATAAAAATAGCAACTATGTATGTGCAGGATATGGAGTATTTATTACATAGCAAATCACTCTGTACTAGATCCCTATCAACCTAATTGGAATCTAATTTGAATTTAATTGACATTCTGCTTGCGCAAAATCCTATCTGAGCATGCGCATATCTTTACTATAACTACTATTACAATTAACAAAACTGAGTCTCGCAAAATCCAGGTTAATTATATATTGATCTCTATATATACAGATTGATATATCAAATCTGAGCATATTTCTATTGTTGCAAGAAATTATAAACAAGAAAACTATTTGGCCTAATCAATTTAGGCAGTTTCTATTTGAATGATAGAAGCTATTTTTAATCATGGTAATAAATATTTTATGTTCTCTTTTCAAAGCAGACGTCTAATACCTAATTAAGGCAAGTTTTGACTAATATTGACTCAATTGAGATGAAGTCTAAATAAGCTTAATCACAATGTTGGATATGTTGATTGGAGCTTTATATTATATATAGGTTATATCCAATATCTATATGTATTTACGGAGTGGACTATAGATGATGTATATGTATTTGGACTATAATATGCCGTTAATTTGGATTTGGCTGAACAATGGAAATTGGGCTGCTGCTGCTGCTGGCAGACATCAAATACATATTAACCAAAAATAAACTAAATTCTTAACTAAACAAGCCAAAAAAAAAAATAATATATCTATACATATATGTAATATATACATATATATATATAAATATATCAAATTAGTTATGCAGCTAATATAATATAATAAACAAGACTTTCCAATTCCTGATCCAAACTGTGGGCCAGATTCTCTTAGCCGCATGGCTTTCTTTATTTCTTGCAATTCTTTTGATTCTTCCTGATATTGGATATGATGCTGCGAGACATGCGGCCAGCGGCCAGACGTAGTCCACTGCGGAATGGTTGATGCTTGCAGTTCAAGCAGCGTTGCTCCAATAGCTCCCCAAGATTATCGTCGTCTTTAAGTGTGTTCGAAGTTGGAAAGTCAGTGCCAATACCAGTGCCAATGTCAGTTCCAGATGCATTGATCTTCAGTTCATTGCCAGCATCCAGTTTTAAAGCGTCATCATCATAATTAGCATCAGCATCGACATCAACATCGACATCAATATCGACATCAACATCGATATCAGCATCGACATCAGCATCAACATCAACATCCACTTCTACATCCACATCGATAGCGACACATTTGAGCTCATTGGGCTCCAGTGACTTGCGGCTCTTCTTAGCGATGTTCTTCGAGCAGCACCAATAGGAAGCGAGAAAGTCGAGCTCCTCGGATGTTGATGTGCTCATCTGCTCCTCCTCCTGAATGCATTCGTCAATTTTGGGCTCCGGCTGGCGCACGAAACTGTTTGTGGACAATTTCATATCGTCGGCGCTCAACGAACGCTTCACCCGCAAATGGTCACGTGTACGGCGTAGTCCGCTTGGTGTCCTCTCATGGCCGCCCTTCTTAACGGTCTGCTCATAGTTCTCAGCGATGCGCGAAACATGACGCTGCTTCTGGTCAAGCTTGTCCAGCTCCAATTCCTTTTCGCGATACTGCTTGGGTGTCAGCACCAATGGCTGCCAATATAGCTCCAACGTAGACATGCGCTTCACGCCCTCATCCTCCAGAATGCTGTCGTTGGTCAGCAAGCGTCCCTTATATGTCAGCCGGCTAAATGCCATCGGCACGTTCATGACGCGTCCAATGCGCTTCTTCAAATCGGCCACGTTGCGAGAACGATCGGTCTCATAGATGTTCTTGCGACCGTCGCGGGTCAATACCTGGATCTGCAATTTGCGCATCTTACAAATGGCCACTGGAAAGTGCATCTAAAATGGATAGAGTTTGTCGGACAGTCCACGTAGAAATGATTTGTGCAGCTGCGTTTGCTATTTTATGTAATTTTTAAGTGAAAATTGTGTGTTTGACTTTAGTCTGGTTGTTTTCTTTAACGAAATAAAACTCAAAGCATCTGCTATGATTTTTGTTTTTTTTTTTTTTTTTGAATGAAAAAAAAATTCCAAATAACATTGAAATCCAAGCCAACAAACCTGAATTGCTTTTGAATCATGCACTTGTTTCTTCATTGGTTTCTAATAATTACATATATGATGCAATTATAAGATGTATATTTTATCTTCTTCTTTTTAAAATAAAATTAGGCTTGAAGTAAATAATCATTTGGATTTTTTTTAATTTTTTTGAGTAAGTGCATATATGCTTTCCTTTTCTATTTCTATCTTTCTATCCCTCTCTCACTCTCTTTCTATCCCTCTCTCTTTCTCTCTCTATATCTCTGTTTCTCACTCACTCTCTCTAGATTATCTACAATGTTAAAACAAAAGTTAGGATATTACAAAAATTACATATATACATATATACATTTTTTTTCTCTAAGTGAATATATTTCTTTTTCTCTCTTTCTCCCTCTGTCTGTATCTCTCTTTCTCTCCCTTCTCTCCCTCTCTCTACATTATCTACAATGTTAACAAACAAAAAAATTAGGATATTAAAAAAATTACAAAAATATATTTGATTTTCGTATTTCCTTTCAGTAAAAGAATTTGCTCTCGTTCTCACTCTCTCTCTCTCTCTCTCTCTTTCTCTCTCTCTCTTCTTTCCCTCTCTCGCCTCTTGCTTCCACTCCCTACCTCTCTTATGAACTGCTTCCGCATTTTGTCTCATAGTAAGTCAATTGAAAGTCTGCGTTTGTTGTGAAGGCGTTGATAAATTTATGCATTGGCAGTGCTTCCGGTTCTAATGTATGCGTTTGCTTATGCAAGTGTGTGTGTGTGTGTGTGTGTGTGTGTGTCTGTGTCTGTGAGTGTGTTTGTGTCAACCATCGAAGCACTGAAAATGAATGTGGCAGGCAGTCCTTAGACAAGCAGCCAAATCACTGGCACCCCATAAAAACAACAAAATACACACATTCATCTAATGTCGGAGCTGCCAGAGGAAATATTTGTTGATGCACTTCAAAGAGTTCAAAAGATTTCGAGCATCTCGATTCGATCTTTGTATTAACTTTATATTTTATTTAAGAAAAAAAAGTACGTACATTACTGTGCAAAAATGTCATACGATGTGAAATGGAAATACAATTGTAAAATGTCAACTGCTAGATGACATCTAGAGCAGTAGATTGAAGAGAGCACAGGCTAGAAGCAGACCTAGCGACAGCATGACAGTGATGGCACCATCGCGTGCTATCGGTATGAGGGTATCGTTGGCCAACAGGGCATTGCAGCCGTGTCCCTCGCAGGTGTAGCAATTGCCATCGATGATGCACTGCTTATTGGCCGTGGCCGAGCTGAGGCAGCCGCGCTGGAACGAGCCCTTGGCTGTACGTCCGCTGTTGCGAATGAAGCACTTGTCGCCGAGCTGGTAGGTTGGACAGACCTTGCTGTATGCATGATTCTCGATGGCGCAACTCGAATTGATCGAATCGCCGGAGCATTGCAGACACTTGGGGCGATATTGGGGGAAAATCAGACGGTTGCAGCCCTCGTTCGAGGAGCAGGTGAGGCACTCCAACTCATTGTTGCACGATTGCAAGGTGCTGTTGTCCAGCTCGCTGGTGCAGCCACGAATCGTGTATCCCTCTAAAACAAGACGTTCAAGTTAATTGTTATTAAGTGTCAATTAACTAATTGATTATTCATTCATTGTTCATACGTAATACGCGTGTATAGCACAGGGTATTATTGGTGGGGCAATCCTTGGCCAAAATGCTTAGTGGATCGGTGGCGCAGCGCACTTCAGTCTTCGAATGGCATTGAACGCAGGCCTCTGTTAGGAAAGACATGTTTAAATAAATTAAGAAATAAATTATTTCGAATTTCATACAACATTTAATTCTCTAATGCTGTTTTATCGAAACGCTTGTCAACTCTTGGCACTCGCCAATATGGCGGACTTAACAAAAATATAACGGCTATTCAGTTATACTCTCAGTTGCCAGTTCCTTTTCTTCTTCTTTCGGCGTTGCCAGATACAGCCAAATAAACTGTGATCTAATTAACGGACGTTATTGATAATTATGACACAATTCGTTTGGTTTATTTACTCTTATCATGTGTAAATATATACTATATATGTATGTAATATATATAGGTATACGTGTGTGTTCTTCGTAACAGATAAGCGATTCAGATTTTTGCTCTTTTTGGTAAATTAAGATAAGCTTAATATTCCACAGCATGTAAATCTATTATAAATAGATTTAATTTGTATCCATTTTAACACACCTATATACATATAAAATTTATAAATTTTTTATGTGAATTGTGCGATATTGCTTATCTACAAATAAAATCCATGTTGCAATGCCTTCGTTGACTATGTATGTATATATATAATAACCGAATCGAACGTAAGTACAAATGAAATAACCTTTACTCTGTTTCCAAGAAAGATAGAGCTATAGATAAGCTTCACATACTGGTATTCATATATGTATAGTATGCATGTATGTGCATATGTGTGCCCTGTTACCATGTATAATCTAGTATTACACTGTGTATTGAACGAAACATATATATATATATATATATATATATATATATATATATATATATATATATATATATATATATATATATATATATATATATATATGTTTCGTGCATATGCATATATATAACGTTTCTTAGAAAAAACATTTTGGTGAAATATTCGGAAAATGTACTTTTAATGCGTTCACACTTGTTGAACAGGAGGTGGAGAATCACCCCAGTGATTCATATGCAATAACAAACAGTAGATAAGATCGTTGCCAAACTTGCTTCAAAGTTCCAAGTTAAAACTTCCAACAGCGGGTGTACAAACATACAAATAATGCGATACATATGACAAAAATCTGCTTCATTTATATATCAATACATATAATTTTTTACATATGTACATATATCTCCTGAAGTGTTTGCCGGCTATACACATTTTCACCAACTGATTTCACACATAAATACATATACATACACATATGCAGTATATTGGACCGTAAACTTGTGATACGATAAGCAAAAAGCCTACGCACATACTATATATAAATGGATAAGATAGAATAAAATTAAAAAAAAAAAACGTTGACTCCCGATCTTACATAAGACACTTCCACTTATTAATAAATAAATTAATATATGTATTTTGAGGAAAAACGAAAAAAAAAAATAGAAAATATAGACGAGCTTGAACGATTTTTACCACTGTGGACGTAAGCCAAAAAGGCGCATGCAGCAATGATCAACAAATAGAACTTCATATTGAGTATTTGAGACTTTGACACAATTATTTGCTATAAATATTAATTTAATATTAATGTATATGATCGAGTCGATATTGCCGGCACTGCACTTGACACGTACGCTCTGAAGTCTGAAAATAAACTGATAGCTAAAGTAACGGACGCGTATATACGTAGTTAATTCCAAAGAGTTAGATATGGGACATGTTAGTAATAGCAGCAGGCATACTGAGCTCCGTTCGATGATTCGTAACTCTCATCGATCACTTAATGATCGTCCATTGGCGATAAAATATGTAGGCATTTCAAAATATATAGTAAGCCAAAATTTTATTTGGAGCCTACAAAAGTTACTCAGTATTGATTGCATTTACTTAAAGATCACAGAGCTCGACTTTAGTTTTTGATCAAATTTACCTCGGGTTGCAATGAAAGGCAGACAAAAGCTGTTTGAATTTGATGCACTTAAAATGTATCGATAAGCTTTAACGAAAATTCTAGAAACCTTGCAAAACAAACCTATTATTAGCTGTATTAATAAATTAATTATCAAGCAACAATTTCTTTAAATATAATTAGGCTATAGCCGAGAAAGCTGATTTAGTTTTGGGCTGGTTATTAATTAAATAACTAGACACTTATGAAATATTTGTGGTACTCCTCTAAATTTTATGTTTTTAACTATCGATATGTCGCACTGGAAGTGCTGTAGTGCTGCCACATAGTCTAAAAAAACATATGGCAATAGGTGGCAATTGGACGATGTATATTGGAATATGAGGATTGCATTTGCGCAAACGCTTAACTGGGATTAATGAGTTCAACAGAAACTGTATTAGCTGAAAGTGCATCGAGGACGTCAGTCACAGCATGACATTGATAGTGTGCATCTGCGATTATTGGCAACGCCGCCATTACTACAATCGACAGCCAATCCAGCCTGCTGGCGACACTGACAAAAGCCAGAAAAAAGCTGTTCGCCGGCTGCAATTCCAGCTAGATGCCATCACTGGCAACTACTGGTTGCGCGAACTGCTGCAGCAGAGGGCGCTGCGCGAGCGACTGCAGACAGAGCATAATGTGCAGCTGGTATGGCTGTCCCTGCATCCGCCAGAGCGGGACACCATCGACTATAAGTTTGCGGATATGCTGGCGCATACAATATGGGAGCATATCGAGATGGAGCATCTAATGTCCTGGCTCTCGACGCTGGGCGGCGGCTTCTCAGCCCTGGGCGAACAATTTGAGCGCTGTGTAAGTGCAACAAAAAGGAAAAAATTTTTACCAAAAAAAAAAAAAATTAATAAACCCATGCATATTACAGGCCCAGACAGCGGGAAAGATATCATTGCAGCAGCTAACGATTGGCCTGCGAGTCGGCGATCCATTTTTGCAGGCACGCTGCAAGCTCTACTACAGCATTTCCCTAATCCAGCGCGGCCATCTGCGCAAGGCCAAGCAAATGATTCGAGCCCAATATCAGTTTGCGAAGCAGCACGAGGAGCACGATCACCGATTGGTGCGCATGTGCTTGGGCATTTGGCTCCGATTGCGGTACGAGTACGAGGAGCGGAGGAGGCGGCGACTAGCTGAAAAGGGGCACTCGTAAAACTCTCGAAGAGATTCATTCATTAGAAGGCTAAGCATAAAATGAAAGCATGGTTTACTGTTAGTTGTTAAGATACAAAATATACTATTTACATATTCTATAATAATAATAATAATAATATATATATAAATACATATATATATCGTGTGTTTGTATTTGTATAGGTATATATATTTATATACATATGTATATAATTCTTTATTTGTATGTATGTAAATATGTATATGTACGTATAAAATGCGATTTAACATTCCAACTGCGCGTGGCCAGGAACCAATTCACGCTAAACTCCTCTCTTCTATTATTCTCTTTGCTCTGCTCTTCGTCCCCATTCGAAAACATTTCCATTTTTTACTTACAACTACACAGCTTTTTTTTCTATGCGTGTGCTAGGATTATATATGTAGAATAAAATATGCTACCAAAAACAATTGACGTCACATGTGTGTGTTTGTGTGTGTTGTATGAGTGTGTGTGTGTGTTTGTGTGTGTTGTATGAGTGTGTGTGTGTGTTTGTCTGTCTGTGTATATGTTTCTCTATATAAGTTTGATCTAATGTGAGCCACTAAATGAATATCAGCCGAGAGAAGCTTATATGCATGCTCTATACACATGCATATATATAGATAATAAAAAAAATATATATATATGTGTGTGTATATATATAGAAATCTGGCTAAAGTTTTAAGTTAGATTATCGCCGTAACTGAACATAGAATTTAAAGTTTTTTGTGTGGATATTGCTTGCAGTGCCAACTGGTTGTTATTGTTATTATTTCCATGTTTCTCCCTCATCTAAAGCTTATTGCGCCAATGTGCCCATGGGATCCCAGGCGGGCAGCACAATGGGATCCATATCGAATACGCGCATCACATCGGCGGGCACATATTTCTTGTCGACGACCACCTCGAAGCCGAACTCCCTGAACCAATCGGCGCACATGACCAGGTAGCCCTTCTCGCCACGATCCTCGCCCCAGGAGTTCTCCACGCGCAGCTTCTGAGCAACGCCATTTTTCTGCAACAGAAATAGAGTGGCAATTAAAATCATATATTTTAAATGGAAATTCATGGCGCTTACATCCAAAGAGACGGCTGTGAATACCATGGCATGGGTCATGGCCGATTCACCATAGATGAGACGATCCGCCTTCGAGAATGTTGTTTGTATGTCAATGTCGAAGACCAGCTTGAAATCGTGGCTGTGCCCATCGAAACGAAAGAGACGGCAAGTGCAGGCGGCATAGGTGAGAGAGAGAAAGGTATAGTAGCTGGCAATACATATTTACACACACACACTTACACATCAACATCCTCGATGCCCTGCTTGGAGGCGAAACGCTTGCTAACCTCGCAACCAAACCAGACAGCTTCGCCAGCCTTCAGCGATTTGGTTACCATGGCCAATAGGAGATCGACATTTTGATTGTTGTAGAGCACCGGACGACCGCCGACCACATTGCCCAGGCAATCGACCGTATAGAGCTGGTCGTAGCTGCTCGTCGGACGCGGATCGGTGACCAGGCACACCTTGTCCTCGACATTGAAGTGCGGCTTCACATAGCGCTCGTAGAACTCTAGCGAACTGATGGGCCCAATAGATTGATAGTTCTTCGATTTATCGTAGTACTCCCAGGTGAACGTCTCGGCGGGAATGCCCAGGCAAATGCCAACCACTTTGTAGATCTCCGACATTTGCTCTTGGATCTTGCAGGCGATCTCCTCGTCGCTGGGATGTGTCTCCAGCAGAACGCGCAAATGTCTCGCATATTCGCGCAGCTGCAAGAGATCAAGATTAAGGAAGGCATTCAAGTTTATCGGCTGGCTGGCTGGCTTACCTTGCTCTTCAGTATGGCATTCATTCGTATGCTGGACTCGCAGCTAAAGCTCTCCGGAAAGCATTTCTTTGGCATCAGACCATGTTTGGTTATCAGATTGACCAGCATGTGCCACTGGCCGCCATCAGAGGTTGGGTCGAGCAACAGGAACGACACCAGACGGCCGTCGACTTTCTCGCCGCGCTTCGCCGTCTTCACGATGTTGTTGAGGAAATAGTTGCAGCGCTCGATTTTGTCCCAGTAGAAGAGGAACGCCTGCGAGAACTCGAACTCATCCAGATTGTAGTTCTTCATGAAGGGCAGGCGTATACAATTGAGGGCGGCAAACAGCCAGCAGCGCCCGGAGCTGCGCTGATTGGTGACCGGCTTGCCCTCCGTTTCCACCTTATAGTTGAACACATGATTGGTCGTCTCCAGCGTC
The DNA here is from genome assembly GCA_035045345.1 of Drosophila hamatofila. Taxonomy (NCBI): domain Eukaryota; kingdom Metazoa; phylum Arthropoda; class Insecta; order Diptera; family Drosophilidae; genus Drosophila; species Drosophila hamatofila. Next base: position 17,446,963 of record JAWNPA010000039.1, on the reverse strand, counting down.
TTGCGGGATAGGCACACATCGAACGGATCCACACGGGAGCAGACGTTCTGGGCAAGCAGATTCTTGGGTTCGCTATAGAAATTCTTGCGCCACTTGCTCAACAGGTCCGGCGTAATGGCACTCTGGTTCCCATCATCCTTCGTCCCGAACGTCTTGCCGTCGGTGGTGTTGTTGTTGCTGCCGTTGCCGCCACCTTGGATAATATCGTTAGCTGGAAGTATATCGGGACTGATCGTAGTGCTTGTGGAAAACAATCCAGCTGTTTCTATTGTCTGCGTTGTACACGCAGGTGTAGCTGCTGCTGCAGCTGCATTTGCCACCTGTGAGAGCTTCATTGCACGTGCAAGCCGATACACCACAAATTTGTTATACTCTGATACAATTAAAAAACTTCTGTCACATATTTAACAATTACTATGAGGCTGTCGAATACATACGCTTGTACATATTTCTAGGATCTGTGGGCTTAACCTATCACAGCTAGCTCTTTTATTGAAAACAAACAAATCACACAAAAAAAATAAATAAAACACCACACAGATATACGAAATATGTTTATGTTATAAGACTATCGGTGTAAACATAATAGTTCGATAACCTCCGTTGTCTTTGCTTTGTTTTCGGTGGTTTTCGTACATTGATGCTATTCCCGCAATTTTGAAACGAATGGAAATTTATATTGAATTTACATCTGACATAATAAATATTTAACTGATACTGAGTTTTGTTTCAACAGCGTATTTATTATTATTTTTTTTATTTTTTTTTTTTTTGAATACAAAATGCAAACAAATTACAAGCAGTTAGTTCATTTTGGTATGTCTTGAATGCAAAATGAAGTATTCCATGCCTCCTCATCTCCTGAACGCCATCAAGGAAAGTGCATTATTTTCTTGGTACTTTCTGTTCATCTTAAAAATTAAACTTGACCATTCCATGCAGTTGCTTTTTAAATTTGAAATTTTAGATCTATAATTTTTACAAGAGAAAGTTTTTATTTAAAATATTGACCAAGATCAGAAGTCAAACTACAAATTCGTGCCAAATTGCATAGAAAAAATATCGCAATTAAGTATTTGCATATGAAAATATCGTGTCTATAATTATTATACCAATATTCGATTCATCGATATGTTATCAATATTTCATTTATCATTCATGCTTTTTTGCAGATCATTTCACTCACGTACTTATGCAACGCATCTACACACAGATACAAGCACGCACACGCATACATATATAAAGTAGTTGTATATATCCGCATATGCGTATGTGTGTAAATTAGAAGAACCGATCGGCAACTGCGATGCATTTTTTTGTGCCCGCTTGCACGGGACTTGTGGGCGTGGTCGTCTAAACAAAGCAGTTGCGTGATGCGCATAAGTCAAAATTGAATTACGCGCAGCGACAGTTGCTGGAGCTCATTAAATAAGACTTTATTACTGTGTGCATATGTATGTATGTATGTGTGCGGGTGTGTGTGTGTGTTCGTGCAAGTGCATACTTGTGCTGCACTTCGAAACAATGAGTGCACATTTTCCGTTGTAAGAAAGGCTGCGCAAAATATTTCTCCCCCATTCCGTAGCTAATGCCATACACTTTCATCTAAGTACCGTTGCGGGTCCGTACACATGTACATTTGTGTGTGTATGAGTGCGGGCAAAAAAAAAAAAGACTGGAAATACTGTAAAGCAAATAGAGTAAATAGTGTGGAAAGGCAATCTGTTTTTACTTCTGATAAGAACAACACAGACATACGTGCACATACATATGTATATGGGTGTCTGAGCTATAATCGTATAAGACTTAATTGCAGAAATATTCGAAAAACTGTTTTTATCTTGACTGAGAAGAGTTGAGCAACAGCGTTAACCGCAGCTACGGATGAAGCGATGATGCAGAGTGCAATTAAACCAGTTTAACGGCATATACACAAACACAAGCGCACACATAGATGCACACACATACACACACACACACGTACAGCTGTTAGGGAACTGAAGGCAGCCGAAGGAGGGCAAAATGCCGTTTTAAACTTTCGCGCAAGCCGGCATGCTGCTCGCTGCTGCCTGGCATAAATCTAAACAAACCAACAGAAAAGGGTTAAAAAAAAAATATATAAGAAATATAAGCAGCAGCAGCAGCAAACGCAAAACTTGTTTTTGCTCAGCTTTTGTAAGAGTGCGTCAAGTGGTGTGTGCCTGTGTGTATGTGTGGGGGTACAAAGGCAAAGAGCAAACCAGCAAAAACAAACAAATTTGGGTGAAATTTTACTTTCGTTGTCGTTGCTGCCGTATTGGGGCGTCAGCAAGCTGTTTCGTGCTCGCTTCCGCACAAAGCGGAACGGGGGGAACGGAATTGATGAGCGATGCCGTTGCCTGCACCAGAACCAAAAGCAACTACAACGACAGCAACATTTTTCTTGGTCTCTCGCTATTTCTTGCACTGCTGCTGTTGCTGTAGGCAATTATTTTATAATTTTTTTTTTTACAAATTATTATAGTTTTTGTAGCTCACTCATTTCACTTACACATTGTGGGAGTTTCTTTTTTTTAACGTTGATAATTGGTTGGCGCTTGAGTCGGCTGCAATCTTAACTGCACTTTATGCACTTGTTGTTTAATTTGATTGAAATTTATTTGATTTTTAGTAATGTGTACAGTGCAAGCAACTATTATGTACTGTTAATTTTGCTCTATTTAGTTGCTGTTTTTATTTATTGATGAGGAAAATGAAAATGATAATGTTTGGCTTTGGCCCGAAACACGAAACAGAGTCCAAGAGACAAATGCGAAAGTATCGATGCCACGATAACGACGACAAGGCTGCCAGATCCCAGTTTCCAAATGTGAAATTCTATCGATACATCGATATATAAAATAGCAATTAATTGGTATATTTTGCAGCTTCCTGCTGCCTGCTGTTGCTTTGTCGCGTTGTTGTTGCTGCCTGCGCCGACTGAATTGTGAGCAGGTCGCGAATTTTGAAATCGCTCCGTTCACGCTGCTCGCTAACTGGGGGAAAAAAGCGGAGAAATAAAAAAAATAAAAACTTCAAACCAAAACACATACATATCTACATATATGTATATTCCTAACGTGCATGCCTAATAACGAATCTCGATCAAGTGTTCGTTTCGGCAAGGAGAGCTCTGCCAAGATGAGCGCCAATAGCAACGACAACGTATCCGAGGACATCTCATTGTTCAAGTCCTACATTGAATATTTCGATGTGCTGCCGTTGGAGCTCAAGAACGACATCATCTACTGCCAGCGAGCAATGCGCGACTTTCTCAAAGTGCACGGGGTGAGTAACAGCAAAAATCTAAAAATCAAGCAAGCAAAAAAAGCAAGAGTAAAAAAAAGTGAAGAAAAATAGAAAACCATGTATGTATATGTAAAGCAACCTGTGTGACAACCGTTGGCTAACTTCCACTTCTGTTCTATTCCGATATCTTCTCAATTCCCACTCCATGATGGATGGATGGATTGCAGCTGGTGTCCGATGTGTTCAAGGAGCAGGCCGATGCGGTGAGTAGCCCAATTCCATGACAATCCTGCATTACGCACACCATTTATTATTTATATACTATATGTATATGTATGTATTGTTTGTATGTATGCGATGATGTGTATGTATATTATCTTTGTTTGAAGTAACATAACAAAATAATGTGCAACGAAAACCAATAAATGATATCGCGCATATATGTAGAGACAGCGTTGCCACCTTTAATTAGTCCACACATCGCACTTGTCCAAGTAGCTCCCGTAACCCAAATGCTTCTGCTTCTGCTGCTGCTACTTTTGTTGTGGCTAGTCAATGCTGCTTTCTTAATTTATTTACAATTTGACAATGCACCGTTTCACTTGATTAGAGATGGGCGCGTGTCAAGAGTATTGAAATAATTATTACTTAGATATGCTCATTACATACATACATACATACATATATGTATATATGTAGATATATGTATGTACATATACATATGTAGCTAGGTACATATGTATATGTATACTTATTTAGAGAGAGTTTTATTTATTTGTATTCCCTCCCTATATTATATACATATCTGTTGCATGCAAAAATGTTGAATGTGTATATCCCCGATATTTGCACAGAATTGCTGATCGTTTAATAAACAAAAATGTTCTATGAAAAATTATGCACAAAGCGGAGCAAGAATCAGCAGAAGCTGCTGCCGCTTAAAGTGCGCAACGGAATGTAGCTATATGTATATACATATGTATGTGTGTGCGTGTGTGTATGTGTGCAAATATGTACATACATACATATAATAATGTAAGATTAATATACATACATACATACTAGGGGCTTACACGAGTACACTCGTTGGCGGCGGTATTCCGAATATTTACAAATTTTCATATATTTGGTACGGTAAAATTGATTTGAAACGAAATACAAAATCCCGTAGTATTATCATTTGCTGTGTTTTAACTTATCAAGCTGAGCAAACGAAGTCGTAGACAAAGTAATCCAAACGAAATAAGTGAGAACGCCAAACGAAGCAAGTGAATACGGTACTTCTTTCGGGAATTTCTTCTTTGGTATTTCCAAGTGTTTGTATGTACATATGTATGTACATACATATGAAATTGTGTCTGCTTTGATTTCGGTTGTGTTTGAATCTCTTTGGGTCAGTTGTAAAGTGTGGATCTTTTTTTTGTGTGCGTGTTTAAATGAACAATAAAGAAAATAGTGAAAAATAGTTCCACAAATGTAAGTATGATTTAATAAAAATTATGATTGTTGATATTTATGTTCGAAACTAACTAAATTTGTTCATATTGTTCAAAATAACTGTGCTCTCCCTTGCTATCAATTTGTGAATGTTTGGAAGTTTGTATGTATATATGTACATACATACATACATACATGTCTTCTTCTACGCGATACTTCTAAATTAGTTCACCATTTATCAATGTATGTGTATATGTTTTCAAATTAGCATGAAGTATTGGAAAGCTCACATAATATCGAGCAATATGCTTCGAACAGGACAAAATTGCTGGCAGGAGAATATAAATTTGAGAAAAAAAGAGGACGAAGTAAAGTGGAATACGTTTGGCCTGGTGATGGATGAGAATGGAGAAGAAAAAAAAATATTGTTGGATGCAAAATGTGTTTCAAAATCCTGAAGTACTCCAATCATACTTCCAATTTAGCCAAACACAAATGCTATATACAAGCAAAGAACTCGATAACTGAAACAGAGAACCACGCACCACATGTCGATCCGGAAACCAGACAGCGTATTTTGGAAGCTGCCACTGAATGGACGATCAAAAATTGTCGACCCTTTAATATAATCGAAGACGATGGGTTAATTATTTGCTGTATTTACTACAGTTGAAGCACAATATGGTAGTGAAGTAAATATAGATGACATTACACCCAGCCCGTCGAGAATCTCGAGAAGTGTGTCAGAGCTCTACAATTTAGAACTTTATTGAAACAAAAACATTCGGTTATAGCATTACATCTGATATCTGGACTGACGAGTTCCTAAAGAGATCATATATATCGTGCACAGTGGAACAGGAAATGAATCCAGTACAGGTAGAATAACTTGATTAATATTCCAATAGCTTTATTGCAATCATGTTTATTATTTCAGGCGCAAACATTAAAAGGAAAATCACAGAAATTTTAAGTGATTTTAATTTGGCAATGGATGACGACAAAGCCATAGCAGTCACTGACCGATGCTCCAACATAATCAACGCTTTTAGAAGTAACAATCACATTCATAGCACAAATCACCTACTCAATAATGTTGTGGAGAAAGCATTTAGAGATATTTCAGAACTATCTGACCTCCTACTCAATTGTAACAAGATAGTGAAGTATTTAAAAAAATCTGGGATAAATTCCCAGCTTAATGTAATGTCCAAAAGCTATACTCTCAATTTGACTGAATCTATAAACTCAGAGCTTCATGCATACATGTCTCTCAAAATTTCTTTTCCAGATGACTTTAATGTTTTAAAGTGGTGGAATTCTAATAAACAACAATTTGCAATACTTTTTAAAGTAAGCTGCAGATTTTTTTGCATTCCAGTTGGCAGTGCTTCGTCTGAAAGGGTTTTCTATCAGGCCCGGATATTGATTTCAGAAAAATGAAGCAATATTGAGCGCCATGATTAATGAAATTATGGCTTTAAATTTCCATATGAAAAAATTTAAAGTATTTTCATATTTTATTAAATAGGTTAAAAATTCTAATGTTGAAAATTCTAATGTGAATTAAATCTTATTATTTTGATTTCTAAATACATTTTTATATTTATGTTTTACATATTTACTTACTTACATTGAGTCAATCATAAGTTAAAAATTCTATTGCTGAAGTTTATAAAATTACGTTTATGTGAATAAAATCTTATTATTTTTATTTCTACTGTACATAGTTTTATATTTATAAATATTTGATTTCAGATGTTGCATATTATTTCGTTTTGCATTTCAAATGTAATATATTCTAATGTAAGATTAAATATACATATGTATGCCAAGGCTACTACCCTGTAAAAAATATTTAATTTAAAGTTTTTTTGTTTTTTGTTTTTTTTTTGCATACTATTATTTTCTCGAATTGATTACCTATAAATTTATTTGTCGTGAAACAAGAATTTGAGGCACGTGCGACGTCGATGACTGCACGACTTTCTACTCTTGTTTTTTTCCCCCTACTTTATTGTTGTTGTTTTATGTCACTTAGTCATAGCCATTGATGGGGATTGTCCAATAATATTTATATTTATGATTTGCATTTTGCAGGATCCGGTGCAGATGCGGCGCATCCTTGACGAACTGGAGGCGGAGGTGTACGAGATAAATGCGGAGCAACAATGGCTGATGCTGCGCCTGGACCAGCAGCTGGATACATTCTACAAGAAGCTGGAGGAGAATAATATACGAATTTTACCTGAGATGGGCAACGAGTACATCTCCAGCCTGATCGTGCCTTTCATTGGCGATGCCAACTACAAAATCTATCCGCAATCTGTGCTGTGCCGCGACACCGAAGAGATGCTCATACGCAAGCATTTCCTCATCTCGCAGGACGACGACGGCGGCATTGAGCCGTTGAAGCTTAGCGAGCTGGACGACAATGTGCCGCTGTTGCTGGTGAATGCACTGACTGCCCCGCTCACTGCCAAGCCCACTGCCACTGCCACTGTCACTGCCCCGGACAGCGTCCGGGCCTCGACCAGCAGCGAGGCGCTGATGCTGGTCGAGAAGGACGAGTCGGGCGACAGCCTGATGAAGGCATCGCCATCGCTGTCGCCAGCGCCAACGGAAATGCAGCCTCTGTCGCCGGCGTTGTCCAAAAAGGACGATCCGCGCTCGCTGCTGATACCGCGCAACGCCCAAACAGCCGAAGAACAGTCTGAGAAGTCCACAGAGTCGGCGTCATCGTCGACGCCACCGCCGCCGCCACCACCTCCGCCCCCGCCGCTGGTGGCCGCCAAACAGCGGGCGTCTCGAGCGGATGCCAAGCAGGCAAACAAACGTGTGCCGACCTCACCGCCGCCGCTGGCGCCCATCACCAAACCCATCGGCGCGGACTTCGAGGTTGTCGCTCAGAGCCGAATGAATCTGCGCCAGGCGCTGCGTCGCGCTCGCAAGACCAAACAACAGCCGCGCCAATTCGACGAGGAGGACGTCATAGTGCTGCCTGCTGATAAGGTGGTGACGGAGAGCTCCCAGCCGCCCAGCGCTGCGGCGCCTAAAACTAAGGCGAGCAAAGCCATAGAAGCAACTGCCGCCACAGCTGTTCCGGCCACAGCACAAACAACGAACAAGAAGTCAGCGCCACAGGCGTCCTCTAAACAGTATAAGACGCGCAATGCGCACGGAGTTGGGCGCAAGCCGGCGTCGAATCCGCCAGCGGCGCAAGTGGCCACGCAGCAGGCGGCAGCAGCAGCAGCAGCTGCAGCTGGAGCTGGAACGGTGGGTTCGTCTGGTTCCTCGGATGATTCGCATCACGAGCTGGAGCTGGAGCAGCAGCGTCTGTGCGCCTCGGCCGCCCAGTGGCGTGATGAGCCGCGCGAGACGCGTGTCCTGCCCTCCGAGTACGGGCGGGAGCATTTCCTTGGCCTGTTCGGACTCTACACCCACGAGATGGTCAAGAAGTTGTGTCAGCGCCACTCGAAGCGCAAGCGTCGAACTGTTCAGAATGCCAGCGGCGTTGTCTTTCACTATGGCCAGCAGCTGGCCGCCTTCGATACGGTGCGTCAGAAGAAGCTCAAGGATAAGCCGGAGTTTCTGCTGTCGCCCAAGGATAAGCGGCTGCAGGCCAAGAAGGCCCACAAGGCCAGCGCTGCAGCCGCGGCGGCTGCCAATCGCAAGAGCAAGAGTAAAACACCTGAAAAGCTCGAGGATCTGTCGGGCAATAGTCCGCCGGATGGCGGCAAACAGAAGTGCAAGGAGTGCAAGAAACGCGGTGGTAAGTCCAGACCTCAAAATACGGACATTATGCATTACTTTAAAGAGATGGCATTGGATTAATCTATTCTTCTCTATATATACATTTGTGTGTGTTTTTGTGTAGAAAATCTGCAGAACTGTCAGAGTTGCCATGGGGCTTATCATCTGGATTGTCATGAGGATGCCAAAGGAAAGACGCAGTCGAGCAATCGCTGTCCGCAATGCTGTCGGGACTGGAACTTGTCCGGCAGGGTAAAGGGGGTGGCTTCGTCCTAGTGCTAAGATTTGTTGTTTTCGCTCCACTGTGAGCATTCTGGCCTTTTGTTGTACAGTGTAACCTGACCGTTGAATCCTATAATATGTTTGTACATATATATATATATTAATCTATATATATATATATATATATATTTTTTTTTTTTGCTTTTATTTTTTTTTTTTTTTTCATTTCTTCCTTTTTTTTTTGTATTCAAAATTACACATGAACTTGAAATATATAATATACATACGTATATTCATTTTTGGAATGAATAAAGTATGTATGTTTGAATGCACAGAAACTGTTTATATATGAAAGTGAAAATGGGATTTATGTACATACATACATGCATATATGTATCTACAAACTATGTTGTCTTATTTAATAATAATATTAAAAAAAAAAACAAATATATGAAATGTGTTTACTTTCAATTGGTTAATTTTTAACCGTCAAATAATTGGAATGCATTGAATCGAACAAGAATGGTAAAGCATGCTCCTCTTCATCGGTTAGCCAAAAACTTAACGAAACATGTTTTTCATCGATATTAAGTTTAAGTATCGACAAAAACACATGCTCGTTAAATTAAAAATATAACTTTCTGAATGGCAATTAATTGAATTCTTTTAATTAAATTAACTACATATACTTTCGAGCAATTATTGGTGTTTGACTTCAAACTTTATTCCACAGAATGATTTCTCATATTATTTAGAGTAGTAGCAGTTGAAAGTAGGCTATTTAGTTAAAAAACATATATATTTAAAATATATCATATCATTTAGTTATAAAGTATAGTAGAAATCACCGTATCTGGTTTATTTATTTATTTTAAGTAGTTTGAATTCGCATCGGCAACATTTTTTTACGATTGTGCCATAAAGTGAATATAAAAGTGGCCACCTCTAAGAAGTTAAAGCCCATGCGTTTTTACTTGCCTGGCAACTCTAACAAGTGAGACCGGTAAAATTTCAATAGCCCGTTGAGTTAAAAGATCAATTTATTTGATTTTTGTCAATGTTAATCAAAACTGGTATGTTTTTCGGCGAAGTTTGCCAACAACTTTAAGACAAAGCTGCTCTTTTCATTGCCAAAGGAACTCCAAGTTAATCCTAGAGTCATGAGCCTGAGTTCGAACGAGAACTCCGCATGGGAGCACGAGGAACAAGAGTCTGTTGATGCGTCGCACAGTTTTGAGAACAAGGAGGTGTTCATGGCCAACCTGGGCCAGCAACTCTCAAGTACATCGGAGTCGCAAAGCACCTGCAGCAGCTTCACCGCAAGTTCCCAGCAGTCTGGGATACAAAATCAGGTAAGTGAATTGGTTTATTTGGATTCTATTTGCCATATCGTCGACCTATTTCTGCAGCGTATCGCTCAATTGCACTATCGAATGAAGAGGGAGGCCGAAGTGCGTGAGGCACTACGGCAGATGCCGGCCGAGGAGCCGCTGCACAAGATGATTCGCTGGCTATTGGATTTGCCGCATCGCTGTAATCTGTCGCGCCTATCCTTCTCGGCGCTGCGCTGCAACGAGTGCTATCTGTGCGAGGGCGTCGAGTATCCGTGCACCCGTTGCGGCCAGCAGTACCATCAGGAGTGTCATGCCGACCAAGGCAAGGTCAAGCCCCACCGCCTGTGCCCCTCCTGCACACGCAACAATCCCGAGCAAGTGGACGGATAAACAAAATATTTATTGTCATTTTTAAAATTAAAAGTCGACACACTACAAATAAATTAACATTTTGCTAACAATTATGCTGAGCACAATGGAGGCCGGGAGCAGAAGCAGCAGCAGTTGATGCTTCTTCTGCCAACGGGCATTGGAGCCATTGCACAAATCCCCCTGACAGAAGCACATGTAAACCTTCTTATAGTTGTAGATGGTATCTGCACAGCGATCCATATTGTCATCCGGTCCGCGTTGCACGCACATGCGCTGTATGGCCAGATCATAGTCTAGAGATTACATTTATACATAGATTATAATATCAGGACTATCAGGATTATACATATATAGTTATTATATTCATTCACGAAAGTGCATTAGTATATTGGTTTTGTGCAATGTCCGTCTTGCTGTCCGTCCGTCCGTCTGTCTGTATGAATGTAAACTATCTCGCTGCTATTGAAGCTAGAGATTTTCCCGATCCGCCCACTAGGGGCGTGGGAGGTCGGAAAATGCATTTTCCGGGATGCCAGAAATCATATTAGTTGAAGGGCTAGAGATTTGAGATTTGGAATGTATACTCGCGTTGACCACTCAAGATTAAAAAGACATGGCGGATATATTTATGCCCATTGGGGGCGTGGTAAACCGCGAAAGTTTATGTCTCCTAAAGTATGAGAGCCAAAAGTCACAATTAGACAGTTGAGTTACTGAAGGCCTTCTCTGTCGATGATATAGAAATAATTTTTACGCCTCTGTTGGGACGTGGCACACAACAAAGAAACCCTGTAATTTTCACATTTTTGAGCGCAAGTTTCAAAATTTTGTATGGCATGTCTACGCCCACTTGGGGCGTGGCAAATCGAATCTGAATATATAGCGTTTTCCAAAAATTCGGCTATATTTTGAGCACTGTAAGTGCTACAGACTTGAAATTTAGAATACATACCCGACAACTTAAAATCAATAAGATATGATGAATATAATTAATTATTAATCGTGAAATATATATATTTATGTACATATATACCCATTGGGACAAATCGGAAAATCGGCCGTGAATGAGTATTCTGCAGTCGGTAACGTCCGACTGCAACGTTCTTACTTGTTATATACATATGTAGGTCTTACCATCTATAGCATAGGGCCCGCCACCCTCGATCACCTTGCCGCACCAGCCGCTGGCGCAGGGTATAGCTGAGAGGCCCGGCTCGTTGTCCACGTCTGTGGCATTGAATGTAAATGGATCCTTGCAGCTGCCCAGCTCACCACGGGAGCGACACTGATAGCACCGACGCAGCAGAGCTATCATTAAGGGGGGAGAAAGAGTGAGAGCGTGCGAAAGAGACACACATAGAAAGAGACAGTTACGAGTTACGCTATTTCTTTTCTTGCAGTGCATTACGCACCCGCACGCACACATGCGCAGCTGGAGTTACTATTACAGTTACATTGCGCGTACATACATACATATACATATATGCAAGTGCGTACGTATGTCGAACAAAAGACTTTAATAGCAAACTTGCTTTCCGATTATTACTTACCGTCGATTTGTGGAGCATTGCTGGCGATTATAGCACATATCACAGTTAGTATGAACACAGACGGTTGCATTTTGGAAAAATGACAAAGTTAATGAGAATTCGATTTCCGTTCAAATCGTTCAAAATAGTGAGAGTAAGTTACTGTTGTATATTTGTTGTTGTTGTTGTTGCTGCTGAACGATAACCACAGGCCTACTACTGCGCACACAGAATAAGTCGTTCAAGAAAATGCAACAGTGCTTTTAGAGTTGCCAGACCTCATAATCGCTTTCGTTTGACAACACTAGAAATAATTTTTGCTATTATAGCACTGTGTGTACACACTGTGTCTAGTTTCGTTGTATTATTTCAGCGAAAAATTCATCATCTTAATATCGGGCGTATATTTTTTGTTGTTATTTTTTATTCAATAAAAACTCAAAACAAAGTAACGAACGTCAGATGCAGCAATTCAGACGCTAAACAACAAATTTAGTGCCACGGATCACATTTACTAGCGGAGTGCACAAAAATAACTCGAGTAAAAGCTGCAGTACGTACGAAAAAAGAGTAAAAAAAATTAAAGAAACAACAAAGCAACGTAAAGAAATTTTGCAAATTGTTCATAGAGACTGAACGACGGCCAGGCAGACAGACAGACGGCGCCAGCAGCCGCAGCAGAAGCAGCGTAATAAAACAATCTGCAACAATAAAATATTTAAATAGACATAATCTGCGCGTTTGTCATTCTGTTAAATCGCGAAGTCGACGTCGACGTCGCAGCAGCTGCTGTTGCTGCTGCCGCTGCTCTGCTGCTCCGCTGCTGCCCTGCTGTAACGTAACCATAAACGCAAACAAAACGGAGTAGCGGAAGCGTCGCTGCTGGCGTAGGCAGACACCTTGCAAATGCAGTCGCTGTCCGCTATCCGCTGTCTTTCAAGTTCAGCTTTTTTTTATTGTTGTTGTCATTACTGTTGTGTGCGTGTGTGTGTGTGTGTGTTGGTCTAACGTTTTCCGTGCATCCTGCAGCGGCTGCCCCCACTGACTGACTGACCCAAGGAACAGGCAACAACAACAACAAGAACAGCAATCGAGAGGCCAAGAGGTCGCCAGGAGCGCAATGGCATTGGACAGCGTCACGCAAACGATGACGGGCAGCAATGCGCTGACATCATCCTTTACGACCAAGAAGAAGGATGCCGCCGCCGCCGACAAGGAGAACCTCTGGTGAGTTGATCTAAATAAGAATCTGTGTATCTCAGTGTGTGTGTGTGCATGTGTGTAAGTGTGTGTGTGGACTCAGACATTTAACATATGACGAGCAAATATGTCTAGGCCAAAACAGCTGCTATTGGCTATCTATTTATTTTTGTTTTTTATTTATTTATTTTTTTATACTACTTATTTCTTTTTTATTTATATTTATTTTAATAATTTTTTTTTTATTTTTTAAATACTCTTTTTTATACTATTTCCTATTTTTAATTTTTTTTATATATATTTTATTTATTTAGTTTTATTTTATTTACTTTTTTACTTTCTTTAGCTTACGTTTGCAATATTTCATTTTTTGGCAACTGCTATCTTACTTTTACTCGCTATCTATGGTTACATGTGTGTGTGTGTGTGTGAGTGCTTGTGTGTGTGTGTTAGCCGGCTGTAATTGCCACCAGCCACACCCACAACACTTGGTGTGGGGGCTGGCGAGGCATAAAAAGCAGCTGATTTTATGCCGCTCTTAAATTTATATAGTGCATGTTGGCATTTTGTGCCATGATTCGCCTAACCTCAAACCACGTTTGGCTCACACACACGCACACACAGACACACACACACCTACACGCACATGCGCATTATATATGTACATATATTTGTTTGTATTTTGGCAAATTTTCTCTTGTGCCAAATTTGTAATAGATTTGTGGCAAAAACACAGACTAATTGCTAAAAACAACAATACTAATATATAGTATATATGTATATGCATGTGTGTTTGTGTGTGAAAGAGTGAGGGAGCGAGAGAGGGTGAGCGTGAACTAGCGAATGATTCATAAAACAGCAAAATCGAGGGCAGCGTCGCCGGCTGCGCAGTCGACGGCGCGCACCTTTTGCTTTATCAATTTTTGTTATGTCTAATAGGAAAGGCACACACACAGACATACACATACACACATAATACACACAATCCATAAGCCGAGCTATCGATAGTTCGACTCCATTTAGACTGTTGACAATCCAATTGGAATTTGCATTGCCCAATGAACGAAGACTTGCTTTAAGTCAGCTCTGTGCGTGTGTGTGTGTGCGTGCGCGTGTGCGTCTGTTTGTATGTGTGCGCTTTGGTGATGTTGTCATCGTTTAAATATGTACATGTTGCTCACCGTCAGCCGTTAGGGGGCGCGCATGTGCAAAACACCTTTTGACGTAGATCGATTTGTAGAATGCTTTGGAAAACATATTTAAAACTCCAATTAGATTAGCGGGAAATGAGCAAAACATATGTATTTTATTTCTAGAAATGCCTGATTCAAGAATCAATATGTCACATAACATGTGGTTTCCACAAAACATGTTGCGCTAATCGAAATGGGCTTATTTTCATAATAAGCCTGTATTTTGTTTCTTGCTCAATCCTTAAGTATAGAATTTCAAATGCCCAATTGAATGAAATTTGATTCTCAATTGATATGTAATTGAAAATTTGATCTCGCCAATTATTAATCGTTGTTAACAACACCGATATTGGTCAATTATTATTAATTAAACATAGGATTAACTAACTGCGAAATCATATCAAAATTTGGATTACATTGGTACTTGCATAAGTGTATGGTATATAATAGTATTTAGTTGATAAATCGAAGGGCATCGATAGTCAATTGTTCTCATGGTTTAACAAACAGTTATCGATCGATTTACGAGTCTTGTTTATAGTTATTGATAGTTTATCGATATACTTATATTGGCCTAGTTTTCCTGGCGATCTATATTTATCGATATCCGTATATATTTGTATACATGTCAATTTTACATTTACTAGCGAATATTTAATGATATTTCTATATCGATCTTGGGGTTTTCTGTTCGGTTGTTAACAATTACAAATCGATATTTATCGATATCCGTATATATTAGTATATTTTGTTAATTTGAGTTAATGTTTTACATTTTATCGATGAAGACATCGTCGTTATCGTTGTCGTTGTCATCGTTATCGATGTGCGTCGTCTGCCGCTGCTGTTTATCGAAATTGTTTTGAATTCGCTCCAACAAATCGGTAGCAACCAGCGCAAAATCCTCCCACAAGGCATCTGGAGCTGCATCCGGCTCCAGTTCTGTGTCCGGCTCCGGCTGACGGTCTTTTCTCAGTTCCGATTCCTGTTCCTCTTCCGGCTCATCGTCGTTGGCCTCGTCGCCCGCTGTCAGACGCTCCTCATCCAAGTAGTCGGCCAACAGATCGCTGACCTCGTCGAGAATACTTCCACTGCGGCACAGGGCTGTCGCACATTGGGGATCGATCAGCAGATTCCACATGGCCTGGCACACGATGTTCGCCAGAAACCAATCCTCCTGCTCGAGAGCGCCGCGCAGCAACAGCGCCAACAGTTCTGCCCCACGCAGCTGCAAAAACGGAGCCCGCTGCTCGCCATCGCCCAGCAGATTGACGAGCACTCCAATGGCGCAGGTGCGCAGCTCGTAGTCCCGGCCGTTCGCCTGCCGCGTCAGCTGCTGCACTATGAGGGGCAAACCGCCGGCGGCACAGAAACAGCGACGCGCCAGCTCGTTGCGTGTCAGATTGCCCAGGACACGGGCCAGCTCCACCTTGGTGGGCACATACTGCGACTGGCAGCGTTTCAGAGTGGCTGCCAATGCACTGGACAGCTCGGCAATGAGACTCTGCAGCGAACCGGGCGACGGTGCGGCTGTTGGAGTAGGATTTGGAGTAGGAGTAGCTGTCGCCGTTGTCTGGTTGTCCTGGTAGAAGCATAGATTGTGCAAGGCGCCCAGCGTGGCATGCAACAGCTCCAGCAGCTCGGCCGGCTGAGCGGATTCCGTTGCTGTGGTGCCCAGTGCAGCGGTTGCATTCTGCAGCAGCCGGAATAGGACAGCGCCCAGCGCATGAACATTGCCCAGACCGGCGCCCACATCCGCATTGACGCTCATATTGGCCACGACACGGATCAGCTTGATCTGGGCATCCAGCAGTGGCTCACTAACCAGCGGACGTTCGCTGAGCTGCTGCAGCACATTCAGCAGATACTCCATGGCCACGTCGTTGTGATAGTACTGCAAACACAAAGAAATATATATGATTATTTAAATGTATATTTATATGTTATAGAGTTGTGGACACAGACCTGGACGCGCGCCGTTTCGTGCTTGGCCAAAATGTTGCCCAGCATGTAGCCCAGGCGACTGAGCACGGCCAACATGCGCTCGTTGCACTGGCCGCCCTTGGAGTAGGGACCGAGCAGCAGACCTATGCGAGCAGCATAGTTGTGCAGCGTTTCGCAGCACTCCACATCCTCGGACAAGACGCTGCAGGAGAAAGAAGGAGGAGATCAGGAAATTAGGAAGCTAGGAAATCTGGAAATCAAATTAAAGCCAAGCCCTTTGCCTACCTCAGTGTGCGCACCACGTTCGCTTGCACCTCCAGCTCGCCCATGGAGACCTCGGCGGCGCGTATCAGATGCGGACAGGCCAGCTGAAACTGCAGCTGGAGTCGCTGCTGCTGCTGGGCCACGTCGGCGAGAGCGCGCATTGCCGCCGACAGCTGATAGAGCGTGTGCAGCGGCGGACCGCTGAGACGACGTGTGGCGCCCGCCTCGTTCAGCATCTGGAGGTGCAAAATCATCAGCTCGACGGCGCCATGGCGTGCCAGGCGCGACACTAGGGTCTGTTGGCCATTCAGTTTGCGTGTGTCGGATGCACTGGGACTGATCAAGGCTGTGGCAGCTGCTAGCGCTGCGTGCGTTGGCGGCGACGATAGCTCCTCCAAGCCAGCGGCCCAATTGCGATTGAGCGCATCGTCGCGCTCCTGCGCATTGCTGGCGGTGAGGAATCGTATGCAGCCGTAGGCATAAATGCAGGCCTCGGGATCGTCCAGCGGTGAGGCGTGACCCAGGCCATCGATCAGCAGCTCCAGCACATCGTTCTCGTGGAACAAGCCGTCGTGTTGCTCGTGGCGAGCCACCTTGAAGATGAGCTTGCAGGCGCCGGTCAAGTTGCTGCCCGTCACGCGTAGCTATACAAAAAGAAGAAGATATTAAATGGAGTATCAACAGCATATGGATAAAGAATAATGATTGCTTTTGATAAGTTGCGATAACTAACTGACTTTATCGTTTATCGATATGAAACACTGTACAAAAATATGAAGAGAGAAGAGAAATTCTAATGTATCAATCAAAAAGATCAAGATTTACATTGAGTTTGAAGAGATTCAAAGGAATTCTAATATATCAACAGCACATGAAAAAGGAAAATTGACTACTTTTGATAAATTATCGAAACTGACTTTATCAATCGATATACAATATACAATGTAACACATGAAGAGAAAGAGATTACATTAAGTTTCAGGAGATTCTAAAGAATTATAATCTATCAACAGCACTTGGATAAAGGGCAATGATTACTTGTGATTAGTTATCGGAAGTGACTCTATCATTCATGGATATACGCTCGCATTATGAAACACTTACCGCCAGCACAACACGCGCCACAGCCAACAGAATTCGTGGTGCCGTGCACTCGACCAGGCCATAGAGTCCGCCCAGGATGAAAGCGCGCTTGAAGTTGCGCTCCTGCTTGTGCACACGAGTATACAGCTCCAGCAAAATCTGCAGGCAACAGCAGAGCGAGAAAGAGAGAAGAACAATTTAAGTACCATTCATATGCCATCAGAGCTGCTCACTGCACTCACCGCATTGATATGCTGCACTGTCTCGGCACTGCAATCCTTGAGGCCGGCATGCTGCTTCAGCATCTCGATGAGCATCTCGGAGCTGCACTGGCCCAGCAGGGCGCCATTGCGCGTGGGTGGCCGGGTGCTGTCCGCTGGCGTGCCCGGCAAGGCGGGCAATTGCCGTGGCTTGGCATCCACGTTGCGGCGATTCAACAGAGCGAGATCCGTGCCGCCAGCTGGCGTTGGTGGCGTCATTGGCTTATGGTGCTCATTCTGCAGATATCGCATGCTGTGTGTGTGTGTGCAAAGAGAGTGTGAGAGAGAGAGGCAGGGAGTGCGACTACTTGATATACTCACGAGAAGGCGCTGGGTGGACGGCCGGCCAGTGCCACCTTGCCGTAGAGCACACGTCCGGGCTCGCGTGGCGTTATGGGACGCCGTGTGCTGACCAAGCGGGCGCCGCCATTGTGGCCGCCGGTCATTGTGGCCGCTGCCGTTGCCGTCACCGTGGACAGGTCGCCCAGGTAGAGTTTCGCCTCGCTGATGAGCTCAGCGGAGGTCTTGCGTCTGCCCATGCCGGTGCCCAAAGTGCCGCCAGTGCCCAGGCCGAGGTGTTGTACAGTATGTTCGTTGTCCTTTTGCTGTTGTTGTTGCTGTTGCCTTTTTGTTGTCTCTTGTTTTGTTGGTGCTGCCGCTGCCGCCGCTGCTGCTGGCTGAGCACGGGTCTCGCTGCGCGACCGTCGCTTTAGCAGCAAACTCATTTTGATGGTGAGAAACAACTACAATTGCTGCACAGAAAATTGAGAACTGGAATCTTTAGATTTGCGGACAGTGGTCCGGCTCAATGTATATTTGTGGTCCAGTTTTGACGCGTGGCGCGGCCAAAGTGCGCAAAGGTAATGCCAAACGTCTTGCCTCCTGCCTGGCCTATTGGCCTGCCTTTGAGCCAGCCGTTCGGGCGAACTTTGAAAGCTTGGAAAATATTTTTCGTTTGGGCCTTTCGTGCACCATGCCAACCGGCCTGGAACTAGCCCGCCTGCAGCCGGGAGGGGGTGACGGTGGATTGGGCACCACTGCCGGGTTGTTTGCATGTCGAGCGAATGAGGCGCGAGCGAGCGAATGAGCTAGCCAACCCCCTTTTAACTAACCGTCGCCCCCTTTAGCCAAATGCCAGCCAAGGCACAGTGAGACGCAAACTCTATGGAGTTTAAATAGAAGTAGAAATAGATAATGTAAAATTATTTTATATTACATTATTTGTATATATTTTACATCAATATAATTTTGTATATATTTTATATTATATATATTTTTGTACATATTTTGTATGATATATTTTTTGTGTTTTTTTATATTATGTATATTTTTGTATATATATTATAAATATACAAAATTTGTAATTTAAAAATGATTTATATTTTATGTTATGTATATTTTTTATATATTTTATATTATATATTTTTTTATATATTTTATTTAATATATATTTTATATTAAATATTTTTTTTGTTATTTATTTATTAAACGTTTAATTTTTGTATAAAATAAAATATAAATGTTGATTAGTTTAGACTAACATATTTTTATTTTTAATATATTTTGAACAAAGATGTTCATTTTTTTTTTCTATTTTCTACAGACTATATTCTATATTTAAAAGGTTGAGAATAGTTTAGACTAATATATCTTCAATTGTAAATATAACATTAGATATTGTATTTGTTTTCCATAATCTTCCAATGATTTAATTTTTTACAAATAAAAAAACATACTAAAAGTTAAGATTAGTTAAGGTTAATTTATTTTTAGCCATAAATATAACAAAATATCTTTATAGTTTTAATTCTGTAGTGCAAGAAAACATTTAAAATTTAAAAATATAATATTAAATTTTGTTTTTTTCTTTTTCTAAAATGAATATTTTAAAGATTTAGTTCGGTTTAGTTTAGACTAATATATTTTTAATCATAAATATAAAATTAGATATTGTATTTTTGGTTGATTTTCAACCACTGTGCGCTGCGCAACACCTTTGAAAATTCAATAGAAAAGAATTGTTATGAAGCTAAAAGTGAGAAATCGGGCAATCGATATTCGCAGTACGCAATTTTTGGCACGAACGTCCAGTTTAGCATGTCTAACAGTTAGTCAGACAGTCAGTCAGACCAACTGGTCATTTAGCCAATATAGTTGGCCAGCAAAACGCCCACCGTTTGGTGAGTCAGTTAACTGCTTGGTAAAAGGACAATTTTCAATTGAAATATTTAATTGAATTTAATTGAATTGCAGAAATGGTTCGTTGAAAACTAGAGTTTGTGTGTGTGTGTGAGATATATATACTATATATATATATATACTATAAAGAATATACATATATAAAATAACAATGTCGACCTCATAAATAGCAAAGGTATGCAATTAGCTTGATTGCGTGGCATGCCACAGTATTGAGAATTGTGGTTTATAGCTGGTCTCGGGATACGGCTACGACCTACGGGCTCTGGGCCAAGGGTGTGGGTTATGGGCTATGGACTATGGACAACGGATTGACCCTAGCCGTTTGGCTGTTGTTCGCTACGGTGACACGAAATTGGGACGGCTTTAATGTAGATTGCAAAAATTTGATAGCCAACGGAATAGTGACCTAAATTCAATTTGCTTGTTACAGGTCAGCGATATTGAATGAAGTACAAACACAAGGCAGCACAAAACTACCATCAAATAAATCTGTACTAGTATTAGGCGATAATGCCACTGGTAAGACGACGCTCATTGCGAAGCTGCAGGGCGTCGAGGATCCCAAGAAGGGTTCCGGCCTGGAGTATGCCTACATTGATGTCAAGGATGAGTACAGAGACGGTTAGTGCTATGAACTATGAATGGTATAAACAATTTTAACTGATCTTTTTTTTTCAATTGTTTGCAGATATGACGCGCCTCAGCGTTTGGGTACTGGATGGCGATCCAGGACACACAAATCTGCTGCATTATGCGCTCAACGAAACGAACTATGCACACACCCTCGTCATATTAACAGTCTCGATGACACAGCCGTGGGGCTGGCTCGAGCAGCTCAATCATTGGATCAAGGTGCTCGCCCAGCACATTGAGAGCCTGCAATTAGATCCCAAAGAGAAGGAGGCGGCACGCCAGCGCTTAGCAACGACGTGGCAGAGCTACTGTGAGGTGGGCGACGATCTCGATCCCGGCTCACCAGTTAAACGCACCATGCACAACAATTCGATCGATGAGGATGATCTGTTGCCGCTGACAGAGGACGCACTAATTACAAATCTGGGCCTGGACATTGTTGTTGTGGTCACAAAGGTGCGTACATAGTGACTAATCATTTGCTAAAATATTTATTATATTCTCGCACCTCCCCCCACCCATAGACGGACTACATGTCAACACTGGAGAAGGAGTATGAGTACCGTGACGAGCATTTCGATTTCATACAGCAGTGGATACGAAACTTTTGTCTGCGGCACGGCACTTCGCTCTTTTACACAAGCGTGAAAGAGGACAAAAACTGTGATCTCCTTTATAAATATCTAACGCATCGAATTTATGGTCTACCATTCCGTACGCCAGCGCTAGTCGTTGAAAAGGATGCGGTGCTCATGTAAGGGGATGTGATCTCATTCATTATATCCTTAATTACTCTTGCTTTTGCAGTCCGGCGGGTTGGGATAGCCTGAAGAAAATAAGTATTCTGTATGAGAACATGCATGCGGTCAAGGCCGAGAATCATTACACAGATATCATTAAGGCGCCGCCAACACGAAAGGTGATTGACTATTAGAGTTTCTATAGTACAATTGTTAATTTATATTGACATTCTGCTGTTTCTATTGATGCAGGCCGTTTCCAATCGCGAAACGGAGGTGCAGACCGAGGACGAGCAGGCCTTCCTGGCACGCCAGCAGGAGATACTCAAGCAAGGCGGTCAGGTGCGCGGCGAGTCGCCGTTGCGATCACAGGGCGCCAATGCTAGCGCCAACAAAAGCGGACCACGCACACCCGGCAGCGCCGGTCAAAGTTCGCCCAAAAAGGTGAGTGGCTTAGCCATGTGACACACATTCCTCATTATAATCATTTATTTGGTATTCCAGATTGATCCCAAGCTAACGCCTGCCACGCCCGGCGGCGAAGGTGTGCTGGCCAACTTCTTCAATTCGCTGCTGCATAAAAAGTCGGGCGGACCAGCCGGTGGACCGGCGGGCGCTGCCAGTCCTGGCGGTGGCGTGGGCACGCCACGTACCTCTAATGGCACCGATTCTCTCTTGACGGCCGAAAAGATATCTGTGCGATCCGATGCGGCCGCTGAGCTGGATCGCTTGGCGCGCAGCGTCAAAAAGGATATTGATCTGTCCCAAAGTGAGTGTTGAAGGCGTAGTTACCATGCAGGCAACATCAGTAGAAACTACAACAGCAACAACAACTATAAAAACATCAGTAACAACATCAACAACAACCACAACTATAAAAACATCAACAGCAGCAGCAACAACAACAACAACAACAACAACATTAGCATCAGCAACCACAGCGCAGTAACAGAGTAGTATCAGCAACACATACACATCAATTTAAATCGAAAGGGAACTCATGTGCACAGACTCGTATATACAACTCGAGGACTTTACATGCTCTGCAGATCAGAACTCTTCCATGGCTGATAAGATAACTAAACAGCTGGACGAAACCTCTGCAGCACATACAATGGGCCAAACGATGGTTGCCAGCTGTTTAGGCCATGAGAAACTAGAAAAGAACACATAATATTTCGCTTGAATTCCACAAACATCAAATGTTAAAAAGATTTGTTATTAAGTTGCGTCTTGCATTCTGAATGTGTATCCTTCGCTGAGTGTTGGTATTTTTTACGAGAGCTGGGTAATATGTAGAGTACGCATTACATACGAAATATTATAAAAAACAAAACAAAAAATAATAAAAATAAGACAAAAGAGAAAAAAAAATTGAAAAAATGAGAGTTTAGCTAAGCGAGTAAACAAACATTAGAAAGGGGATAGCGCTTCCTCGGCATGCTTCTCCACTTCGGCATGTATGTGCTTATTCTATAAATTTATATACACATACGCAGATATATATATGTATATATATATCCGAATATATATATATTGATATTTTTTTCATCTGTGTTTAAGCATAGTCTGGGGCCACACGTGTGTATATCTAAATTATTTAAATTATGTAATTTTGAAAATGTATTTAAGAATGCGACAATTGTGAAATTCTGTTGCGCGCTGAGAGATTCAAAAAGTCCAAAGCCCGAAGCGCCCAAAAGGCTTGGCAACTGCTTATACACACTTAAAACCCACACACACACACACACACACAACTAACTGTAGTTGATAGCTTGTATGTACTTTTTAATTATATTAATTAATTACACACACACACACTGGCTTTATGTAGTATTTGTTACAGAGATTTTTGTTGTGCGTCCTTCAGGCGAAGAACAACAAGAAAAACCGCAACATAAAAACAAAAAAACAACAACAAGCATAAGCAAATTTAAATAAGTATTTAAATGAACATGAATTAATCCCCAAATGTTGCGCATTGTGTTTTTCTTTGTAATTATTTAAAAAAAAATAACTTTTGATTTTAATATAGTCTGATTATTTTTTTTTTCGCTCAAAGCCACACGCGTTTAATTAATATCGAGTAATGAGAGTATATAACAGTAAATAAAAATGAAACTAAAACAAACACAAACAAAAACTAAATAAGATGATTTATAATATTGTGAATGAATTTTACTAAGCAGTTTTTAACAACAAACAAAAGGAACTTTAAAAGTCAAGCGAAATGATGTACTCAAGAGGCATCGGTACGATACGCCCGATTCGATAAGATTGTAAAAATTATATATAAATATGCAAACATATGTATATATATATATATATATATATATATATATATTTATGTATATATATATATATATAGTTGCATATTATAAAGACAGACAGATATACATTCATTGATCAATCAACACTTACTCAGTGAAATTGGCTTTCGATTGTATTTTAATGTTTAACCGCAAGTATCGAAATGTATAAAACAAAACATACAAACAATATCAAATTGTAACAGTTAACAGAGAGCGAGTTGGGGATGACGTTTGTACTTTTGTAAATTAGGCCAGAATAAAAGCTTAAAGACCTCGCTAACAACAATCTGAACCAAATTGTTTCCAATTCAATCGACTCTTTGCCATATGCCTTGACTCGGCCACTGCCGCCCCCCGCCCCCGCCCCTTTTTTGATTTCCCTATTCACTCTTACACACACAGCTCGCTGTTTGCCTCTCGCTCTATGCTGTGCGCCTCTCAATTGAAGCAACAAAAATGATAATTGTTAAGCATAAACACTATATATATATATACATATAAATATATATATGGCACACAAATTGATGCTACAGAATCTATTTTTTATGTATAAACAAAATTATTGCATATTAAACTAGTATTGTATTACGGATTATTGTGAAGCACACACACACAGATACATTTCAATTGAGAATCAAGTGAACATAGTATATATATTCAAACATACATACATACATATATATATATATATATATACATATATTGTATTTATTCTGCAATAGTTTCAGAAGTACACTGACTACAATAATAGCAACAACAACAAGAACAACAATAGCATCTAGAGCGTTGACTATTTCTGTGAATCCCGAACGAATCTTAATGTTAATTTATACATTTAAAATATATACAAAAAAGAAAAAGATATCAAATGCAATACAACAGCCGCATTGAAATATTTCAAATTTAAAAATTTACAAAAAATTAAAAGCAAATAAAAAAATAAAATATAAAAAAATATATATTAAAAATATATACAGCATTTTCTTTGCTTGTGAGGCTAAAAATTGAATTTTATATCAATTTAAGAATAAAAAATTTCAGTATTTTTATGCTTACATGAATATATACAAAGTATGCATATACATTCATACATCATTAGTCTAAAAATTATTGCTTTATTAGCATACCTAGATACATTCACTAATACATACATACATACACACATATACACACATTTATATACATGCATGCATACATACATATATACATGTATTTTTGGTTAATCGAGTTTTTTTCTGAAAATTCTCTAAGCATTTTTTATTTGCAGATCCCAAGCCATCCGTAGCGGTTCCATAATCATCCATACACATAAATATATATATAATATTTGATTTTATCCTTGCAAAGGATATATTCCGGAAAGCAAGAAGTTATATTCCATTGAAGTCAATTCAAGCAACAGTCTGTACCTAAAAGATGTAATAAAATTTTTCGCAAACAGATTTTTGTTTGCTCGGTATTTGAGTTAAATTTTTGAAAATTTTCATATTTGGTCATTTTTGAATTCAATTAAATGGTCAAAAGAAAACAAAATCTAGATAAATATCTATTTTTCATACTTTTTATTTTGCATATCCTAAAGATTCACAAAAAGTCAAAATTTATGTTATATTTGATCTGATATGTATATATGTTTAATATTTTGTATTTGAGATTTTTATATATATTTTATTTTTGATATCCAGAAGATTTGGCTTGATCTGATTTTAAAATTTATTTAATTTAATATATGTATAACAGAAATCTTAAATGTACATTTTGAAAAAAGAAAAAAACTATGAATATAGTATCATTAAAAATATAAAGAATATGCTATTATAATATAATATTATAGCTCTAGTCCAAAAGCTTATCAAGGAATATTATTATGAAAACATAAATAGACGAGGTCAGCTCAAAAAACATGGCGAATTTTTAGTTTTTTTATTTGTTTTTGTTTTTCATAAATATCTATTCAAAATAGCTTCCATCCAGATGTTTATCCACTCTTCGAAACATCTCAAGAACATCAATTCTTGTGATCTTGTTGTTGTTTTTATCACCTCAATCGTAGTAGCCCTTTCATAATCTCTTCAGTTTCGGAAATAAAAAATGATACAACAAAAATTCACAATGCTTTTTGAACAGACCTCGTCTTGCTATTGTGATTAAAAATTTTTTACAAATTATATTTAAAATTCTTCTACTCCCCGGTTAAAAATAAATTGATAAGCGCGTGCTTGACTACGGCCAAGAATCAAATGAAGTTGGCCGGAACGAATTAAGCGGAAATGGAAATGAAAGAATCGAAAATGCTTCCCGTTGCTTAGTAGGGAGTCAAGAGCTAAAAGCTGCGTGCTGTTAGCTCTTCTCTGTTAGCTCTTAGCTGTTGGCAATGGCTGACGATGGCTTTGATGTGGAGGCTTTTATTAATGATGTTCCAGTTGCTGTCAGCGCGGCTGACGCTGCCGATGATTATCAAGTTTCAAAGGCAGAGGCAGGCCATAACATTTTCACATCATTGATATTTTCATTTCGATAATGATTTTCAGAAAACGTCAAGCGGCGTATACATGTGTGTATGTCTATGTGTGTGTGTGTGTGTGTGTGTTTGTGTGTGTGTGTGTTTGTGTGTGTGTGTGTGTGTGTTTGTGTGTGTGCCCAAGGCCTAGCTTGGCAGGCTGACTGGAAATATGAAAAGAAAGAAAACGCCTGGCGTCAAAGGAACAGCTGCCAGATGTTTAGCTGGGCCATGTTTGCCTTGATAGCTACAAGGATAACACTTTACTTGACCTTTGTGTGTGCGCGCACTTGATAAATGATGACGCCGTTGTTGCCACCGCCACCGCCACCGCCACCGCCGCCTCCTGCCACCTCTGCTACTGCCTCTTCCATTGCCCTCCTCCTCGTCTGCGTCTGCTACTTAGCTGTGATACTCTCATTGTTTCAGCTCACAGCCTTGCGCTTTTCGAATGTTGTGAAATTGTTTGTGTGTGTCCCTGTTGTGTTGCTCGCTTCCTGCTGCAGTGTCCTGTGCTTAATCCTGAAAGATGGCAGCCGCTTGCTACGTGCTCATCTCGCTTATTGCCAGCTATGCCGAACTTTGCCGCTTGCCAGTTTGGACTTGGCTCAATATTGACATTGATTTTGATTTGATGTTCTGCTGCAGGCACACACATACACGCACAACCACACACACATATATATACACATACACGCACACACAACGGGAGAGCTATGGTATGTATATGTTTTTATGCAATTAGTTGGTTCACTGAATATAATTATATTATTATATTAATAATTATATTATTATAATAATATCCGTCATCTTTAACTGTGGATTTAAAATATATTCCGAGTTTTTGCAACTAGATAAAAGAAAGGGAGGAAGCAAGGAGAAAGCGAGGAAGCAATAGGAGAGAAAGAAATAGCGAGAGAATAAAAGAGACGAAGAAAGTGAAGTAAAGGAAATAGAGAGACAGAGAGAGATAAAGAGAGAGATAAAGAGAGAGGCAAAGAGAGAAGTGGAAAGAGCAAAGAAGAGAGAGAGAGAGAGAGAGAGTGAAAGAAATAGAGAAAGAGAGAGGGAGAGCGAGATAAGATTATGATAAAGCGAAATAAAGAGATCAATAAAGAGAAGGAAATAGAGAGAGAGAGAGAGAGAGAGAGAGAGAGAGAGAGAGAGAGAGAGAAACAAAATAAGATACTGATGAAGTAAATAAAAATAGAGAGAGAAAATAAAAATGGGAAAATGAAAGAGTATTTTAATCTTAAACAGAAGAAGTACAAAGAAAGCAACAGACTAGAATCAAAACTTTAGCCTGGAAATAGAAGCTGATAAATCGAAAGGAATTAGAAAGTTAATCAAGGCAAAGAAAATATATATTTCAGTTTTAAAAATGACTTTAAAAAATGACTGTAGTCTCCATGGGAATTGCATAAAAGGGCAATAATTATTGCTGTCTTGCTCCAAGTCTGTTTAAACTTTAAAGTTAGCTTGAAGCCAAGCAACAGCATTTCTACTTTAAATTTCTATTTGCCAAGAGCTTGTTCGAATAGGTAATACCCTATATTTATATACGCCACATTTGTGATGTCAGTTATAATCATGTCAATTTTGTAGTTTAATTGAATTTATTTGTGGATAGATAATTATTTTTAAAAGTTTCACACACGCACACGGTCAACATTTAGATCATTTAATTGGGCAATTAATAATGAATAGTAATTTCCTTCTTTTTTTTTGACAATAAAGTAATTTGCTACAATTAATTCGATTTATAAAAAATCTATTTTTCATATGCTCCAAAGCCGATATCCAAACAAAACAGACAAATTGCGTTGCCATTTATGGTATTTGATATTTATTTACAGCTGTGAACATTTCTTGATAATACAGACAACACACACACACACACACACACAACCACACACTCATATGACCGCACATATACCGCACAACAATGCTGTTAATGCGAAAATAATTAATGCATACAAAAAATCAAATAAATATATTGCGGTTAATTTTGACCACAAATATATTTGGCAGATATATCAATATTTATATTTATATATGTATTTTTATATACATATATATGTATATATGAAATATATATTATTTCATTTATACATATTTATAGCCTACATTAATTAGTTACACCAGCAACAATATGCTTCATGGATATTAATCGATCTAATTAAATTTGCATAAAATTAGACGTCACAAAAAAATATCGTTCCTAACATAATGCTGCAGACAGTCGGAGGCCATATCACGCAATGCCCTACACATGCTGGGCATGTCAATTAACAGAACTGAAATGTTAGCCATTAGAAAAGAAATACGCCCTATTTAAACAGTTAAGCCGAAAGCCCTAGTAGCTAGTGCCATGGCTTTAGTTAGTATTAATTTTAATTATTTATATAAATAAATAATAAAAAGCTCTAGACTTTGAGTATAACATATAAAAACTTGATTAATGATAACATAGTCACGGGCAGGACCGGATTAACCATCAACGGGGCCCTAGGCAATCATCAATTTTGGGGGCTCCTTTTTTTCACGTCCGCTTTCATTTTTTTCGATTAAAATACAAATATCAATCAAATTACTATCGACATTTTAAACATGTCGGAAATCTATGTTTGTAGGGTAATTTTAAAAGACTTTGCATTTATCGGGGGCCTTAGACAACTGCCTACTTGTTAATCCAGCCCTGATCACGGCCAACAGTGGAAAATTGGCGGATTTCGTCATTCATCACATTTTTGGTTTAATTAGTATGAAGAAGTGGATAAGTCGAGGTCTTTTTTTTTTTTATCTTAATTCGTTTTTAAGACTCTTAAGTTATTTTAAAATTCGTTTGAGTCATGACATAGTTAAATTAAGAATTGCTATGTCAGATGCAGAAATGCCACCTTGTGGCATCTGACCACGATGAGGCATCAGCATCACATTTCCCCAACAAATTGAGCTTCCGGACAGGCCACACACTCAAATATATATACATATATTCACTTACTTAATACGTACATAAAATGTGGCACTTGTGATATGTGAGATGCACTCGACTTTGGCCAGAAACAGACGTTCGCATTGGCCATAGAAAGTAATTGCCAGCCGTTTTCTTTAACGTCTTAGTGTCCCCTCCCGTGGCCTAAGGACACTTTTTGACCATTGCAATTTTATTTTCAGCTGCCTTTTCTGTGTTGGTTTTCAATTGTTTTGCTCTTGGTTTTATTGTTGTCGGATCCGGTCATTTGCAGTTGTGCCTTTGACATTTCCGTTGGCAAGACACAAAAAAAAAATGGTCAATTAAAGCCATTAGAGACAGAGAATTATGTAAGCCATTTGTGGAATGCAGTGCGGGCACAATGGTAGCTCTAAAATGACAGCTCTACGCGGATACCATATAATTGATATAATACTTATAATAATCGTCCTGAATGATAATATGAGGACATGGGTCTTGACTAATAGTCTCTTTAAACTTATTTATATATAAGCACTTTCTTTAGGATTTATCATTTTCATGTTCATTGTCATTATCATTGTCATTGTCTTGAGAGCTCACCCTTTAGTAGTCTTTCTTAGCGCATTTGTTTGGCATTGATACTTGAACAAAAATGGGTTCGCTTTGGGGCATCTCGCTCCGATTGGAGCATTCTTGTCAGGGGCTTTGTCAGTTAGTTTCGGCCTATCTATCAATGTTTGTATATGCTTATATCTGTCTGTCTATCTCCTGTTTGTCTCACTCCAGCTGTGCGCTGAGTGCCATCAAAGTTGTTTTGACGGCCCAGCTTTTGCCGAGGGCAAACTTTTTCTACAGTCCACACTCATCCTCAATCACAATCCTTACTCCCGGCTGTCGCAAACAGCAATTAGGCTGTCATTATATCTAGAAATTCAATTTATTGCATAACATAATTGCGTATTTGGGGAATAGTTTTGACACGAGTCCAAATTAATAACATATTTTGACCATAAGAGTCTGTTTCTAATTATGTTAAGCAACCCACAGAATTCTTTAAGTACGTGGTAAAAGTTGTCGAGTAAAATATTCTTTTATCGCTCACTAAAAAGAAATTAAGTATTTAAATATTTGAGCTGCATGTAAATAGAATTCTTATCTCACCCACATGATAACTTCTGCGACACGGGCTTATAAAAACCACATTGAACGTGAAATCGCAGTGTAGTTCAACCAAAATGCAAAGATATTCAACACGTTTTGTACTGATTTCGAGATTGCTATTTGTATGCTCCTGGGCATATACTTTAACGCCTATCGTCCAGGATAAGTACTTGGAATTATTATTAAATGGGCGTGATTTTTGAATTGTGTTTCTTAGGTATGCCCGGCTACACATAAATTGTAACAAAACCATAATACCCCATTTGATTTCCCAAATGAAGAGACTTAGTAACTTAATATCGATATCTTACTTAATAATAAATTGTTTTCAAAATATTGAGTTTATCCCCAAGTTTTTTTGTCCAACAGTACTGCTTCTGCTACTATTTTTGTTTACCGCAGGTGTATGTATGTAATAAAAACATTCACAAAATGACTATACCCCTTATGACACCATTTTTAATGGGTACACCCATGCTTAGTCCCATCAAAACATTTTTCTATAGTAATATAATAATAATAATTAAATATAAATTGCTCGATTGACGTGCTACATAATCCAATTTATTGCAAAGTGTTCAACATAAAAAAAAAAACAAGAAAACAAAGTTCTATCCATATACAAGCATAAATAGAGAAGTTCTTCGCACATAAAGAATACTTATAAGATCTCGCCCACTGGCTTTATAATCATCTCATGGACCTGCATATGCGGAGGCGTGGCAAGTGTAAACAATACAGCCGATGAAATATCCTTAGCATTTAGCATTGTTTTGCAGCTCACTTTACGAATGCAATCCGGCAAAATTTCCGTATCCGTAACACCGGGACTAATGCTCTATAGAAATGAAAGGAAATATTAGTAAATACTGTACATCTAGGGCATATAATATTTATTTTAGTCTAGCTTACCGTTATCTTAATGCGCGTACCCAAGCCCATGAGCTCCTGGCGATACATTTCGGCCAGAGCGGTAACCGCATGCTTGGTGGGCGGATAGACATTGATTTCCGGTGCACCAGCTGCCGGCGGTGCGAACAGCTTGTGGCCCAAAATGCTATTGATCAGGATGATGTGGCCATTGAAGTTGCGCTGCTGCATCGAGCGGAAGGCGCGCTGTGTGCAATTGATGATGCCCATGATGTTCGTCTGCACCGTCTGCTGGGCCAGGGCAATGGGCATGTCCACCAGCCGGCCATTCTGCAGCGTGCCCGCATTGTTCACCAATATATCGATGGTGCCCAGTTTGCTTTCGATCGCATCGAATGCCTCCCTCACCGAACTCTCGCTGCCCACGTCACAGTGCATGGGTATTAGCCTGTCGCGACTGGCGGCTGGCAATGATTTCTGCAGATCCTTCACCCGTTCCACGCGACGCGCCAATCCAACGACAATGACGCCAGCTTCGATCAGATCCAAGGCAATGGCCGAGCCAATGCCCGAGCTGGTGCCCGTCACGACAGCGACACGATTCTGCCAACGTTCCATGCTGCTGGCTGGCTGGCTGGCTGGCTGGCTGGGGATGTAGTACCTGTTCGGAAGGCTCAACTTGCTCTGAGCTTATCGAACTCTCTGTCCATGCCTTATATAGCGCTTCGATCACAGATCACAGATGTAAGCCCTTTGCGTGCGGCTACTGGGCGTGGGGTTGCGTGCGCGTCCGCGTCCGCGTCCGCTTATCAAATTCAATCAGAAATTGAGTCGAGCTTATTGATAAACGGCGAGCACGGGTTGGCTTACCTTAGTCGAGCTGTCGTTGTCTTGGCTCGTTGGCTTGTCACTCATCGAGAACAGCCGAGTCAGCCGAGCTAAACACTTGACTGTGGGCGTATATCACTTGACGACCCGACTCAATATGTAGCCAAAGGTATTGTAGGGGCTACAAGTGTGCCTATTGTCTGTCACTCACATGTAGGAAAGTAATGAAATCATCTGATTGCTGCTTATTATATTTTGAGTAAAGAATCTCTCTCTGAGTATATGAATAAGTTAATGAGTGCTCGTTTTCTCATTATATAGCAAATATAATGATATATATATATATATATTTACATATATATATATATAATTGAGACAAAGACAATTAGCATATCAAATGCAATTCTCCTTAAATTTACGATACTCTAATCAATTTTTTGTATTATTTAGAATTGATTGATCTTAGAATTAAAGTTATGTATCTTAAACTATGCTAATACCTAAAAATTTCTTTTCTTCTTCTGTTTTGTCTGTGCTGGATACTATATGATGCTACTAGATATATATGAATTACATATATATAATAGCTTACTATACTTTATACTTTATACTTAATGATTTAACTAGATATATAGATATATAGATATATGAAGTCTTGAAGTCGAAAGAAAATTGAAATCAATCAAAAATATTATATATTTGTATAGAGACATATGTATAGTTTTTAATCTCATAGTAAAATACAGCGTGCATAAGTTCTTGAAAACTCAACCTAGCTTTCCAGTTGTATAAATAAATTATACGTTTTTTATGTAAACAGGGCACTACGGACTGCATAATACTCATGAGTAATCATTCAACTGTCAAATTTGCTGCACATAGCTCTAAAACTTTGGAAGATATATACTTATTATATATTTTTTATTATTATTTTTTTTTATTATATTATATATATTATATATATTATATATTTTTATTATATTATATATATTATAGTTATTATATTATATTATATTATATATAGATTATAAATCTTCCACAGTTTTTCAAAGCTCGAATTTCGGTTTGCTCTAGCATTGCACATAATTAATATGCTCTTCTTATTTTATAAGCGAGTATACAAATATATTATGCCCTGTGTAAGTTTCTGCAACATTGTATAGATATATACATAACTATACTATAAATGTGAAAAATGTGAACTACAATTTAATTAAGTGTGCTTACGACGTGACTTGATTAATTTCTTTCATTTTTTTTCGATTCGAAATGAATTGAAAGATTTGTTGTGCAAGCTCTATATGCAATATATAATTAATCATTTATTCTATATAGATTTGTAATAACAAATAAATTGTTATAATCTGCTAAGCGTTAGATGATAGCGCATCTGACGTGTAACTGTGAGAACTTGTCATACAACTTGACTTCCACGTGAGAAGCGATTTGCAAAATACTCGAATTTAGCCGAATGAAGTCGTTTTGTAAACGTAATGAAGATACCTGCTCAGAGACATCTAACTATACGTTGTACGCTGCTCTAGCATTAACAGATAACTATAGTGCTCGAAACTTTTAGCTTTTAGCTATGATTATGGCTATAAAGATATCAAAAAGGCTGTCGTAAATTTAGTGACTTCATCATTTCTAAGCGGCTTTAAAAATAGTTTGCTTAAAAATAATAATTGATAGTCATAGCTTCCAGAAATATCAAATTATCTTTACTTTGTATAACCCCTCTATGCAATTCTCATTGCTTCCGGTCTATGCAATTCTCATTTGCAACTGATGGCTTTTCAGCTGTCTGCACTTTGCTCTTCTCTTCCAGAAATATGAAAAAATCTTTCCTCTGAATAACCTCTCTATGCAATTGTCATAGCTTTCAGCAATAGCAAATTGACTTTGCTTTGTATAACCTCTCTATGCAATTCGCATTGCTTCCAGCTTTACTTTGAATAACCTCTCCATGCAATTCCCATAGCTGTCACTGGTGGCTAACCATCTGTCTTTATCTTTTCTACGTTCAGTTTGAATCATTTCTCTATGCAATTCGCATTGCTTCCAGCTTTACTTTGAATAACCTCTCTATTCTCAATTCTCATAGCTGTCGCTGATGGCTAACCATCCGACAATCTTTTCTACATTCACTTTGAATCATTTCTCTATGCAATTCTCATAGCGATGCTTAATTATTTATCTTGCTTTTGTGCTTCTGCATTCATGCCCATTATTTCTTTAACAAGATATTCAAAGCTGAACTATTTCAAGTGCGATTTCAAGGCTGTATTGAAGCACTTTTGCGGCTGAGCATGTTAACAATAGCATATGCTTTAGTTGACTAGGCAATATTTGCAATTGTCATTGTCAAGAGGCTGATGTATTTACTGTTGTTGCTGCTGCTGACCCAGCCAAAGGGATTACCTAGAAAGCGACTTCTGCCAATGCTGTAGTATGTCTCTCTGTGTGTGTGTGTGCTCATTGAGTGTATTGTCGGGGCGTAAGTTCAAATATTTGTCAAGCGAGAAGCGGATGCCGTACATAAGTTCATATTGACTGAGGCTTCAGACTCTTGTGCCAATGCAGGCTCAGCAGCAGCTGCTGCAGCTAGCTCAATTGTGGACTGTGCGGCCCGAGCAAAGAGCAACTCATATATGATATGTTCAATTTGGATGTGTGTCTTACAATTGTGCCCTACACTTAAGGGGCATACTTGGCATGGTGTCAAATATGGTCACCCTGAAATACAATACAATTCTTCGTGGATAGAAAACGTAATGAGCATAAAGTTCTCGGGGCTGCCGTGAAAAGTTTTTACTTACTCTTAATTCGGGTCATTCCGCGTTAAGTATTTAGCACACAACTTTTATATGGCTATAAATGACAGGCTCTGATACTCTACAGTTAAGCAATTGTAAAGACGGGTATATTGAAATAATGTAATGTTTGGAAAAAATGGAAAAATGGGCATTCAAATAGTTATATTAGTTATAGGAAGTCTAGACTAGTTTAATAGGGTATATTGTTTAATATAAGTATTGTATTATGAAAGTCTAAAAGATAAATGCAAATTGAACTTGTTCATTTATATTATAGTATAGTTAATCAGTCATCAGGAAATTTGTCTATTGTTGTTATATAATCTTTCAAAAATCAATGTTCAATTAAAGCTAAACAGTAAATTGGAATTACTCAATTCTTATTATATTACAAAATAAAATACAAAATACTATATACCCTTGATATCCAATGCTATATATCCTGTATTCAAGAAATTTGTCTATTGTTATCATATGTATTTTTTAAAGAGTCAAGGTTCAATTAAAGCTAAAAAGTACATTGGACTTACTCAAGTTTTATTATATTACAGGATATCTATTAGAAGTACTATATACCCTGTAATCTGGTAAATTGTTAGCTATGATGGCATATGATATTTTAGAGGGTCAAAGTTTAATTAGAGCTAAAAAGTAAAGACTTACTCAAATCTTATTATTTTACAGGATATCTAATAGCTCAGCCCTTTTCATTCCCTTTGCCACTCAATGTTGGCTTCTCTGTTGCCGTTTGAATTGTTGTTGGCGGGCTGGCTACTGTGTTAATTTTTTAAAAGGACGCCAACTGTCATGATGCAGCGCGGATGATAATGACGAAGACGAAGGCAACACTGACAACAACGGGAGGAGGTGGAGGATGTGCAGAAAGAGGAGGAGGAAAAAGTTGTCTTTTATCTTGTGAAAAGCATGAAATGCAAAACACTTGAACTGAGTGGAAATGAAGGCGAAAGCAAAATAAGTAACAAAACAAGACAAGAAGAGAATGTACACACATACACACACACACTGAGCAGAAGATGAAGAAGAAACAGAGGAAAACGTTGGCAGTGTTGATAAAGACAGCAAAGACAAAAGCTATGCACACGCCTAATGGGGCGCCTGAGTCTGAGTCTAGAGAGACGGATGACTGTCAGACGCAGCTTCCCTGTCCATATCCATGTCCGCGTCCATGTTCATGTCCATGTTCATGTTCATGTTGCTGATGCTGTTGATGTCCTTGGCGCTGTGGCTGCAGCCAGGCTGTTCTAGTTAAATTGCCTGTCCTCGACGCTGTCGCTCTTAGTAAATCAGACCCCCAACAAACCATAAAAAATTATTGTCATCAAAATACAAAATAAAATAGAAAAAAAAATCATAAAAAGTGGGACAAGAATTCGCTGAATTGCAAAGATTAAATGATATCGCGTTAACTAGCGATGCTTATAAATAAACAACAAGAGCTGTGAGTTAGTTTCTCATTGTGTATTGTCCAGCTTAATACCCTGTAAATACATTAATTTAAGATATGCACTTAGTGCCTGTAATTGCAGAGTTATATTTGCAGATTTTCATTTGGCAATCATATATGTACAGTCTTATATCTGTAGTTCAATATTTGTAGTCTTATATTGTAGTCTTATATCCGAAGTCTTATATTTAAAGCCTTGCTTATACAGTTTTATAATTTAAGTTCTATATTTGCATGAGAAAATCTTATAGCATTAGATATTGTATTCAAATCGTATCTTGTAGACTCTAATTTGAAATTTTTGAAGTCTTATACATTTGTAGTGTTTGTCCTTTCATATTTGAAGTCTTATATTTGCTATTTTATACATTGGCAATTTAATATTTGAAGTCTAATAAATTTAAAGTCTTATATTTGCAATCTCATGTTTTCACTCTTATTTTTGCAATCTTATATCATTAGACATTATATGGAAATGTTGTATTTGTAAACTTCCGTTTGTAATCTTATATGCACAGTCTTATATTTGCAGTATTTTACTAACAGCTTTATTTATGTCGTATTATATTATTTTCCACTCATAAATTTCCGGTCTATATTTACAGTCTTATTTTTGTAGTCATATATTTACAGTCTTATATTTGCAGTCTTATACTTTTTTTATATACTATAATGTTAGTCTGCTTGCGCACCAATTGTATTTTGGCTGAAATGTTGTACACATTTTTAAAGATAATTTTGTATTATATTACATTTTAATCCTAATAATAATGTAACTGATTATATAAGTAGGAGGCCGCACAGCATGCTCATGTTTGCCTGTCACAGAATTCCACAGAATGTTGCTTTGATTAATGTTTCCTACTTTTTCTCGCCTATTATTCTCACTTTCAAATGAGTCTGGCACATAAAAACACAAAAGATTGAATACTTATACACTTGTCGAGGGTTTTATAGTATTTTTTGTGATATCAAGATATGAAGGCTTCATAGAGTATAAATAGGTATATATATTATATATTCTTATTTAGTATTAGCTGTGAAGTTGAGGCAGATAAGCTACTGTCTGCTTATATATATAATATATATAATATTATATATAATATAAGTACATACAAATATATGACTTATACGAAATATAAATGTCAAATTACATATTCGCAAGAGTATATAATCTTCGGCTAGCTCGAAGCACAGACATTGTTCATTCCTTTGTTTATTAATATATTGTATTATATTAGGTTTTTTTTACAGTATATGCATATATTTTATATATGATGAGTAGGGTGTCCAATTTGAGTGGACTGTCGGCTCTATATAGTCAGTTAGTTACATGGGTCGTAACGACCCAATCAGAACACAATGCTTCTACATTATTCTGATTTGAGACGCTCAAGGGCCAAGGTGGATGCAAGTTTAAGAGCTCTCTGTGTGTGTGTGTGTGTGTGTGTGAACAAATGCTTTAATTTTTTATGATCTGACCCAGGGCCACTTCAGCAGTGTAGTACGTGGATATATATCCTTATATATATATATATATATATATACGTATTTTTATAGAAAATGTTTGTGCTCATTGCTGAGTGCTGGTAGCTGAACTATGCCAAAGCCAGCCGAGCGGCGACTAAGAAGAGAAAATCAGCATGGAGCATCCAGCACATAGTTCATCAAGTTGGCAAACAAACGCATGCCATAGCCAAAAGAACGGGATTTTCAGCTGGGGGCTGGCGGGGACTTTGAAATATGTTAGCAGTTGCATTTGCTGATGACGGGACGGGATCGGGGCGGGGCGGGGCGGGGTAGGGCGTGCTCAAAACGTGGCAATCGCATTATGTTGCCCCAGGGCGTTGCAGCTTCCTGGCACCACCCCTCCCCTTACCTCCCGCATCCACGTGCTGGCCTGCCCGCCAAATAAATTTGGCCAGTGTCCGTGGAGAGTCGGCGTTGCCGATAGTTGGCCGAAAGTGTTGAGAGCACTTGAACTAGTGGCAAAATAATTACCGAAAGCACCAGCGCCAGCACGTGTCCCAGTGTCATAGTTAACAATTGCGATTTGTTATACCCTGTAAAGCAAGCAGCGCGCTGGCTGTGCTCGACCTGAGCAGAGCTGTTGTCTTTGTTGAGGAAGATCAAATGAATTCATGATGATATAAAATATATTGAATTATATAAATCCTCTAACTTTGTTTGCCATCCTATGCTGGGTATCTGTTAGTCCGTCACTTGCGTGCAGCCATTAGGCGCATCAACTTACATAAATTCAATTGTGTTGGTGCTAGATTGGATTCAAGTCGCTTTAGTATCAGTTTTTGTTTTTTGTTTTTTTCTGTTTCTAGTGCCTTGCTTTGTTGGGCTGTTATTTCAGCTGGCCTAAACCGATTTGGCCACAATGCTCTCTCACCATTTGTAAATGCTCATCTCTCTGTGTGTTTCTGAGTGTGTGTGTGTGTGTGTTCCGGCATTGTCGTCTGAGCTGGCAGTTGACTTTAGGCGCTTTGTGTCAATTGGTAGCACTTAGGCCAAAACGTCAAACGGCTAAAAGCCATGCCAAGCACAAGCTGACTTTGTCAATATGCGTTGGTAGTACGAATATAATATAGCTATTACACATATGTACTTAACCATATATATATATATATATATATGTATATATACAATACTATTCTAGATCTTAGCTAAGAGCTTGGTTCTTGATAGCGCTTAGGCTCATTTATCTACTATCTGCAGGGGTCATTGAACTGCTTGAAATGTTGGAGTATATATTGTGTATCTTACTTACTTACTTTTCGTAGATGATCAAAAATAAGTACCTTTATCTATCTAATGTTCAAGCGTAAATACTAAAGTACTAAAGACACAGTTGTGAAAGTCGTCATATACAAAAAGTTCCTACAACCATTTTTGCAATAAATCCTTAATTATTAATAACATGTTACTTTTATCTTTATTTATTATTGCAATTTACATTTCCTTTGAGTCAATTAAGCCTTTTTAAAGCAGGCGTTAAGGAGCTGCGTTAGTTCGTCCCGTTTCCGCCTTAACCACAACACTTTGGCAATGCCAATTTATTTGATATGACCTACGTGAGCTTCCGTCCATGTCTCCCTCTGTCTGTCTCTCCGTGTTTCTGGTGCTGGTACTGGTGCTGGTCCAGCTGTCGCAAGGATGAAGCCTTGCCCTTACACATGGCTTATAGGCTTATTCATGACATGCATGGCAACATAGATAGTTAGGTTAGATAGGTGCATATTGCATATAGACTAGCTAAAGTACTTGAATATATAAATAAATATGAGTAAGAAATAAATAAAAAAAAGTACGAATATCATTTTTATTTAAATTATCATTATAAATTATTTAAAATTTGTTAAATTTTTACTTAATTCAAATATAACAAATTCACATTTGATAAAAAAAAAAAAAAAAATATATATATATATATATATATATATATATATATATATATTTTTTTTTTATATACATATATATGTAAATATATATATATATATATATACCTTAGTTAATAAAACTTTTAAATTATACTAAATTTAATTTTTCATATCTAATCTTAAAATATTTACAATTCAAATATTTTTTAATATTTGATTGTTTTAATATTTTTATTGTTTTTATTATTGTAAGTATTTAAAAAATTTATAATACGTTCCAATTCAAAGATTAAAAAAATATTTTAAATTTCAGTATTTATATATTTAAAACATTTTTAATATTATAAATATTTTTAAAATATATAATTTTTTTGATATTTTTTAATATAATTAATATTTTATTTTTTATATTTTTAATATATTAAATATTTTTTATATTTTCAATATATTAAATATTTCAAATATTTTTAATAATTTAATTATTTATTATGTTTTTTGTATATTTAATATTTGTTAATATTTTTTTAATGATTATTTTATATTTATTTCTGCTACAAACCTCAACTATGCATAAGCCTAGTTTAAAGAGTATTGAATTTTTGTTTAAAGCTATATTTTATATAATTTATATGTATTCTTTTTGGCTCTTTCCGTATTTGGTTTTATTTCACTGAGCGTTCAGAAATCCTTCACTTGAGTGAGTTTGGGCAGCAGGTTTAACTTCTTTAACGAGGACCGAGTAAATGCGTGCGTATACAGATAAAGGGTCTATTGAATTTGTAGAAATATATACATATACATATATTTTTTAATTTTATTTATATATAGTGTTATCTTATACGACTTCAACTGTAGCTCATTCAGTCTGAAAGTTTTTCAATAATTTGATATTGGAATTCCATATCAATCACTAATTGCTTTACCTTTTATTTGAACATAACATAACACTTATAGTCTATAAATTATTGAGCTGTGAGCGAGTATTAGACAGTCGGCAGCACTCGACTACATATATAAACTTGCGCTACTTTTATATTGCCGCCCAAGCCATTTGTAATAAGCATAGCCAAGTGACTCGCATGTGAGGCTGACCCAGACTCATATTTGGACACGGACTGGGATTGGGCATTGGGCGTTGGGCCGAGAAACAAGTTGCGAAAAAAGAAGAAGTAGAAGAAAACTCGACTATATATACATATATATGTAGTATTGTGCTTCTTAAATATTCGCTTTTTGACTGCAGTAACTCGACGAGGTGTGAGCTATGTGCTCATATGAGTGTGTGTATGCGTGTGTGTGTGTGTGTTAGTGTGTGTGCGTGACTCTGTGTGTGTTCAGTATATAAAGCACGAGTTGTATAAACATCTGGTCTTGGACTAACTGGCCGACTAGCCGTCCATCTGTCTACTCAGGCAGCTTAGCATTAAAGAGGATTCCGTCAAGGATAACCCAGGCGAATTATGTTCAAGTTTACGAGCCTCTGTGCATGTCCTAACTGGGTCTGGGTCTCTCATATGCGAATCTTTGTGTTTGCGCATTCAAGTGGCAGCTGCCACTGCCGCTGCCTCTGTCGCTGCCTCTGTCGCTGCCTCTGCCGCTGCAGCTGCAACTGTGGCAACGCGTCATAGCGCAACATGTTCTCTCGTTGCCCTCACTCACTCTCGTCTAGCTGCTGTTAACTAGGCTTACTTACTATGCTACGGATTGTTTTTTTTTTATTTTTTATTTTTTTTTTTTGTATACTCTTTATATGGGCATTTTAAGTTTGTTTGGGAGATAGATGAAAGTAAGTTTTATGTGAATAATTTATGTGTGTATACCTTGACTTAGGGACAAATATATGATATAGAAATTTTCCATATATAGGAACATGTACATGTATATTTGTGTACTACTCTCTAACCACGAATATACATATGAACATATTTACATTCTATACAGCTGTGTTCACAAAAATAGCAACGCCATTGAGCTTTGAATTCAAATTTTATAAATCATATTAAACATACCATAATGGTACCAATCTTTTATAAATTTAGAACTTATATTTTTATATAACAAAATTAAAACCATTTTGGGTTGAAAACAAAGCCCCCCATTTTCAGAAATGAGCGCGGTAGTGAAAAAATGAAAT
This sequence comes from Drosophila hamatofila, assembly GCA_035045345.1. Classification (NCBI taxonomy): domain Eukaryota; kingdom Metazoa; phylum Arthropoda; class Insecta; order Diptera; family Drosophilidae; genus Drosophila; species Drosophila hamatofila. The sequence continues at coordinate 17,405,099 of JAWNPA010000039.1, read as the reverse complement.
TTTGTGCAGTTCATAAAAATAGCAATAATTATTATTTTTGCAACCTCTCTTAGCATCTACTGCACTGTTATTTTTGTGAACACAGCTGTACATATATACACTCTATCTTTATACACCTATATATATCTACGCCTGATCAGAAATATGTACACATTCTTTTTTGGAGTTCATCTTAGAGGGAGTTATATCCAGGCATGCTAATGCGCTATAGAGTCAGAAACAATAAGCAGCAAAAATTAATTAATAAACGATAAAGTTGATCTTACAGAGAGTAAGATCTATTTATTCATTTAATCAGTTATTTTTCTGATCTCACAGAGAATAGCTAATCAGCTACTCTCCCTTTCTCAACTGATCGTACTCTTTATTTATCACTTTCTCTTACAGCTGCAGCGTGGCTTAATTTAACAATGAGTAAGATATATATCTATCTTATTAGTTCTTCTTCCACAGTTACGAAGTCACTTGATCTTACAGAGTGGAAGATCTATCTTATCATTTACTTTTCTTCTCTTATCATTTACTCTCTCTCATGTTATCAATAATTCTTAGAGTCCACTCGCGCTTATATGACTTCAAACCCATAATAATACTGCAACATCTTGTTAGAGCATTCCATTTTCGTTGTTTGTCACTGAATTTCCACATTTTATATGCATTTTTTTTTCGTAATTTTTTTGTGTGCTTTGGTCTTGCAGCAAAGTGAGTTTTCTCATATTTATGGCTGCTGCAAAAGCTTTTAACTGTCCTACTTGGTGCCAGGGTTCGCCGTAAGCTAAACTAATTTTTAAATTAATTGGAACGAAGAAGTTCTCTTCTACTTATACCCTGAACCCATTGAAAATGGAAAATCAGGGTATAATGGTTTTGTATGCAGAAGGCAGAAGGAGGCGTGGCAGACCGTATAAAGTTATATATTCTTGATCAGGGCGTCGAGCTGAGTTGATTTAGTCCCGTACGTCTGTCCGTCCGTCCATATGTATGATCAAATTTCAAGTCTTTAAAGTCTTTCAAATTTTCTAAGTCTTTCAAACTGTCTAAGTCTTTCAAATTTTCTAAGTCTTTCAAATTTTCTAAGTCTTTCAAACTTTCTAAGTCTTTCAAACTGTCTAAGTCTTTCAAGTTTTCTAAGTCTTTCAAATTTTCTAAGTCTTTCAAACTTTCTAAGTCTTTCAAATTTTCTAAGTCTTTCAAACTGTCTTAAGTCTTTCAAGTTTCCTAAGTCTTTCAAATTTTCTAAGTCTTTTAAACTTTCTAAGTCTTTCAAACTTTCTAAGTCTTTCAAATTTTCTAAGTTTTTCAAACTTTCTAAGTCTTTCAAGTTTCCTAAGTCTTTCAAATTTTCTAAGTCTTTCAAATTTTTTAAGTCTTTCAAATTTTCTAAGTCTTTCAAACTGTCTAAGTCTTTCAAGTTTCCTAAGTCTTTCAAATTTTTTAAGTCTTTCAAGTTTCCTAAGTCTTTCAAATTTTCTAAGTCTTTTAAACTTTCTAAGTCTTTCAAACTTTCTAAGTCTTTCAAATTTTCTAAGTCTTACAAATTTTATAAGTCTTTCAAGTTTCCTAAGTCTTTCAAATTTTCTAAGTCTTTCAAACCTTCTAAGTCTTTCAAATTTTCTAAGTCTTTCAATTTTTCTAAGTCTTTCAAACTTTATAAGTCTCTCAAATTTTCTAAGTCTTTCAAATTTTCTAAGTCTTTCAAACCTTCTAAGTCTTTCAAGTTTCCTAAGTCTTTCAAACCTTCTAAGTCCTTCAAGTTTCCTAAGTCTTACAAATTTTCTAAGTCTTTCAAGTTTCCTAAGTCTTTTAATTTTTCTAAGTCTTCTAGTTTTCTAAGTCTTTCATTTTTTCTAAGTCTTTCAAATTTTCTAAGTCTTTCAAGTTTCCTAAGTCTTTCAAACCTTCTAAGTCCTTCAAGTTTCCTAAGTCTTACAAATTTTCTAAGTCTTTCAAGTTTCCTAAGTCTTTTAATTTTTCTAAGTCTTCTAGTTTTCTAAGTCTTTCATTTTTTCTAAGTCTTCTAGTTTTCTAAGTCTTTCATTTTTTCTAAGTCTTTCAAGTTTCCTAAGTCTTTTAATTTTTCTAAGTCTTCTAGTTTTCTAAGTCTTTCATTTTTTCTAAGTCTTTCAAATTTTCTAAGTCTTTCAAGTTTCCTAAGTCTTTAAACGATCACTAACATTAGGTCTAAAGTTGCCCTTATAATTAATATTTAAACAATTCTTAAGAATTATTTATAGCTATTATAATTCAGCAACAGTACTTAATATTATTAACAAATAAAATATTTAAACAATTCTTAAGAATTATTTATAACTATTACAATTCAGCTTACAGTACTTAATATTATTAACAAATAAAATATTTACCTGACCACACTTCACTTTCACTTTCACTTTCACTTTCACTTTACTGCACTGCACTACTGACCCCCACCGGGCCTGGACGACTGAAGAACTGCTGCAGCTGCTGCTCTTTATATAGGGCCACTTCCACTCAAAGTCCAAGGCGATCTCAAATGTTGAGCCTGCGTCGAGTTGCGGTCGCTGCAGTCGATCGTGAAGTGACCAATGAGAACACTCTCTGCTGCTTCAAGCATTCTAAATGAGTTTAACTTAAATGTAAATGTAAGCAAATATTGCTGCGTACATATAGACAACATAAATGATCTTCTGCTGCTCATCTTCGCTCCTTGATTTGGTTAGGCAGACAGACAGACAGAGAGACAGACACACAGACATACAGATATACATATTGCTAGTATATAGATCGGCAAATAGATATAGTTAATTCTTACTATATATTTTAAATACATATATATATATATATATATATCCCATATATATATTCCACATTCTGTCTCATTCTGTGTGATCTGTCAAGGTTGCCTAAATGTTGTTATTTTTAATAGCTTATTTATTTAAATATTTATCGTTGTTAAATACAGTTAGTTATTAATAGACAACACTTCCTTCTGTTCTCTAGTTCTCTTAAGGACTAAGATTCCTGCATAAACTTCCTCAATTTCTTGCTCTTCCATTCAATACTCATGAATGGATGGATTTATTATCATGAGCTGCCATATTTAAGCGTCAGCCATAAATCAACTGTTATTTGATTTTTTCCAACAATTTGACAATATTTTACATACTATAACTGTTAATAAAAAAATACTTTCAGTACTTGCTTTTTTATTTAAAAGTCAATTTTAATTTTTTTTTTAAATTTTCAAACATCAATGCACAAATTTGTTGATACTTTTCATTTCTTATTTCTCTGCCAAATTCAATTAAAAAACATACTTAATTGTGTGTAAATGAACGATGTATCACTAAAATTCCTAGGAGGGTTCAGGGGATCTCGTAGTCGAGCAGTCCCGACTAGAGCTTTCTTACTTGTTTTTTTTTTTTTTTTTTTTTTTTTTTAAATTTATTTTTTATATATATATATTTTTAACAGCCAAACTTGCGCGTCATTGGAACAATTCACACTTTTATACTCTACGCTGCTTGTGTGGCATCTAAAGCTAGTAGAGTTTATATTGCCGTTTTAATTTGCTTCTATGATTTATTCATTAATAACAAAATATCATTTTTAACATTTTTCGAGTGTTTTACTTTTAGTAAAATGAGCTCGAGCAGCTCTTGGATTAACTTGAAAATAGTAGTCATTTCTTATGAGTTTATATTTTTATTCTATACTATAATCTCATTAAAGTTTTTGTGATATGATTTATATAGAAGTCAAAGAAGAGGTATGCACGACTGCACGATGCTGTGTTTACAGTGAGTTTAACGATTTGTTCAGGAATTTTAGTTAACTTTAGAGATCTAAACAATTTCTTTTTTAAGGTTTTTTCCATATTTTTGGGAGAAAATCGCCAAAGTATTATTATATGTAATATGTCTAGCTGCGGAGAAAGAAATTTATGTTTGCCATAATTTTAATACAAATTGAACTTTGTTTGTAGTGAATAACAGAGTATAGAGAAGATCAAGTGATCTTATACAATCGATAGATCTTATACGAACTATAGATCTTATACAAATTATAGATCGTAAACAAACTACATATCTCATAAGAGCTAAAAACTGAACTAATATTCAGAGTAGAGAAGATTTTATACAAACTATTGATCTTATACAATTGATAGATCTCATGCGAACTATAGATTTTATTGAAAATTATCATATTTAATAAAAGCCTATAAGTCTTATACAAAGTAAACTCACAGTTGCCAGGGCAAGTATTTGCTTAACTAATATACTAAAATATATATATAAATATATACTTATATTTTAATGAAAACAGAGCATGTATTTGCAGCAAGCCAATATACCCTTCTGGGAACAGAGTATAAAATTGTTGATTAATTCTTTGCTTAAGATATTCACATTTCTTATTTAGAGAGAAATTCCATTAAAATCTTTCAGCTAAGTACGCCCCAAGTTGGCAGGCAAAGTTTGGGAACTGAGTGAAGTCGAATAAATTTTTTTGCCGAAACACAAGGGCCACACATATACCCTATATAACGGAGCAGGCATGCGTATAGGTTGCTTTTTTTTATGTTTGTATGTCGCTGGGACATTGGGCTGAGGTTTATGAGTTCTGCGAGCTGTTTTCATTTGTGCACTGACCTTCACAAGTTGACTGAATTTTTTAAATTCGTTGATTTTTGTTCACATGTTTTTTTTTTTTTTTTTTTTTTTTGATAAGGTTTTTATAAGGTTCAAAGGTTCAATAACGCAGTATGGCAAAATTTATTGTCACTACGTGTTCAAAGCGCACATAACTGGACTTCGACCCATACACACACACACATGCACACATACACACACACACACACACGCATACAAACACAGTGGAATATTGATGACAGAACTTCATGAAGCATAAAAATTTTTGCAATGCGTAAATGTCAGATAAACCACAGAGAGTGAGAGAGAGAGAGAGAGAGACAGACATACATAAATGGATTTAATTTTTTTTTAATGTTTGTTATTTTTTTTTGGTTTTTTCATTTTGTTGTTTTTTTTTTTTTTTTTTGTATTCTTCTTTAGTTCTGGATGATTTGGCCCCAGTTGCGCTGCTCTTATTGATGCGTGCAATTTAGTTAGTATTTCTTGTTGTTTTGTTCTCTGTTCTCTGGAAAGCGACTAACGAATGCCAAACTAAACGCAGCGAACAATTTGTGGGACAAGAGTCGGAAAGTCGAGAAATGTGGAGCCAGTGATGGCAGTGAGCGAATCGCTTGACTATGCATGAGCCTGGCTAGAGCTGAGCTGGAGAATTTACGCAACGATTGGTCGGTTGGTCTGCCACATAAACGGAGTCATCGACGAGGTCTTCGTCGTTTTGATTGCCAAGTGAATTTTGCCAGCCAGCGAAGGCTGAAATTGGCTTTTGCCCTTTTTTTTTTTTTGGCGAACGTATTTTGAATTTTAATGGGGAAGTACGGCGGAGACGTAGCGCAACAGTCGTAACCCTTTTATCCCTTATTCAAGCCTCTCTCTCTCTCTCTTTTGCTCTTTTTGTTTGTCATTTCACACATACGCACACACACAGACAATCCCGCACACACACTCGTATTATATTTTTTGGGCAACTATTTCATTAGCAACGCAGCCGTAAATATATACGAATTTTCGCAAAGGTTGCCGGTGGGCGTGGCTGATTTTGGTTTTTATGCCGCCTAAACTTAGCATCAGCTCATTTTCCGACATTTTCAGGAAAAGCCAAAGCCAAAGCCAAAAACAAAAACGAAAACGAAAAATCAACACATGTGCACAACTAGCGGCATTGAAATAGTCGACGCACTACAAAAAGACCGCAATGCGATTGGATTAACATTTTCCTGAATATCTATAGCATACTTTTTCGATGCATGTGTGTGCGTATGTGTGTGTGTGTGTGTCTGTGTGCTTCTGTCCCTAGGCTGTCATTCAGTCAGTCTGTCAGGACTTGAGCGCGAGTGCGTCTTAGTTTGCGGTTGAAAACATGGGTGAATGATTGGCAAGAAGCATATTTGAATATTTGATTGTGTTTTTCACTCTCACACAAACACACGGGTGTTAGTGTGCGTGTGTTTCGGTTTGTGTATGTGTGCCCTTTACTGTCTTCAGCGTACTTTATAGTCAAATTATCAAGATGAGTGATTAGACTAGAGCTATTCAAATATCTAAAATGTAATAAAATAATAAAACTTTATTTCAATATCATTTGCGCTCTGGATTGAATCTTAAAGAGTTGCAATCTTTACTTTAAGTCCTAATTAAATTCAATTTTATTTGACATTCATTGAAATTTTTTCAATTTTTTAGTTTGAACTGCATTTTTGTACAACTTTTTTTATTCCCTAACAAATTTGAATTCAATTTGCAATCCTAAGCCTTATCAACTTTAAAATAATGTAAATTTCTTTAAATTAATCTAATAACAGCAATATGCATTAATTCTGCATTTTGTCTTTTATGATAACATATAAAATATTTATCTTGAAGCTTATTTATTTCCTAATAAACAAAAATGATTCAACAAACATTTTAGCAAATGTTGATTAGCATAGCACTTAGTTGCTCATAGTAAACTAATAAAGAGCTTAACATTTTATGCCTACATATATTTATAAATATATTATCATCCCACTAAATATATATAAAATATTTTCACAATTCTAGAATTAGACTCAAATTTTATCATGCATATGATATATGATATATATATAACATATACATATATAAATATATTTCCGTATTTAGCCGTAAGTGCGTCATTTGGAGAACTGGTTTGGGGATAGCCTCCATCTGCGTGGTTTTAGTGCTGGTCATGTGTGTGCGTAAGGTCGTGACACACATTTGACAAAAAAGAGCTGTCCCATGGACGGTAGGCAGGCAGTAGTGTGTGTCCTATGAGGTCCTTGCCGTGGCCTTCACGGCCCCTTACTGGCTTTGCTTTACGACAAGCGCCAGCTCCAAACACCCGCCCACCCCGCTGTTACATTAGCGAGCTTTAGGCTTGATTAGGCACTCGCTAAAGCGACTGTAGCCGTAGGTGTGTCCACTGCTGGCATTTTTTCTCTGTTATTTTGACCTTTCCTTTTGACCAGCCAAAAGCGAGCTAGTGCTTGGCAATAAAAGTGATTCTGAATCCCCAAAATAACCCTTAAATGTAAAATAGAAAATGCGATTTATAATTGGGCCAATTATAAGCTCTGATACTTATATAATTTATAAAAACAATATTAATAATAATGGTAATAACAATTGTTGTAATCTACGCAAAAGAATGTGAATTTTCATCTCCCTTATCTGTCTTACATTTTATCTAATTCTCTTCCATATTGTAGTATCTAACATTCACATGATCTGTCTCTCCATCTCTCTTCTTCTCTGTTTCGTTTGCTCTCACTATACCACATATATAATTTTAATTTAATTTTTATCATGCTTATTTTTTGTCTCACTCACTTTTCCTCTCTTCAATTCATTCATCTCTCTCTCTCTCTCTCTCTCTCTCTCTCTCTGTCACTCTCAGTCTCTTTCTTCTACGCTCTTAATTTTTTTTTCACACTATCTCTCATTTCCAGCATCATATAATAAATTCTACCAAATTATGAACGAAGCCGTTTTTGGTTGAGGTGCCTCGCAAATATAGCGCTTCTTATCCGAACAAGTAGAATCGTTCATTCCATCCGGTGTGGAATTATTTGGACGCCAACCAAGTGCATCGCAGTCTTCATTGTTGTTATTATTATCCGGATTATTGATGGCCCAAACATTTATATCCATTAGCTTGCCAGTTGAGAGCCACACATGTGTGCCTTCCGAGGCCAGATCATTACCCGAGGTCCAATAAGTATTCGTGTCCATTAAAGCCCTTCTATAGTTCATGATCAAAGACCATTCTTCCATGGTCTCGAAGCTAATCAGATCCGCCTTCATCAGGCGGCAACTGGCAACGGCATCGAACCAGTTCCTTGTCGTCGTGTTCTCAAAATAATAATAACCATTGCCGATCTTCAGGAACGGAGCAGTTGTTTCATCTGTGTAGCCGGGCATACCTAAGAAACACAATTCAAAAATCACACTCCACTTAATAATAATTCCAATTACTTACCATCCCGGACGATAGGCGTTAAAGTATATGCCCAGGAGCATACAAATAGCAATCCCGAAATGAGGAAAAAACCTGTTAAATATCTTTGCATTTTGGTTGAACTACACTGCGATTTCACGTTCAATGTGGTTTTTATAAGCCCGTGTCGCAGAAGTTATCATGTGGGTGAGATAAGATAATACTTAATTTCTTTTTAGTGAGCAATAAAAGAATATTTTACTCGACAACTTTTACCACGTACTTAAAGAGTTCTGTGGGTTGCTTAACATAATTAGAAACAGACTCTTATGGTCTAAATATGTTATTAATTTGGACTCGTGTCAAAACTAATCCCCAAATACGCAATTATGTTATGCAATAAATTGAATTTCAGTTCGGTGTGATCTGCTAAACCTTATGCACGTACGAGCGCATCGCGAAAGTGACATTCCTTATCTCACACTCGACTTAAAACAAAAACAAAATAAAGAGAACAATTAGTCTGGCTGGCGTCGCTATGTCGCCAACACAGCGCAGAAAAGCTCCAAAAGCAGACACTGCAGTGTGCACTGGTCAACGGCAGAGCAACAACAACTATTATCAACCGTTACAAGCGCTAGATGACCAAACTGATAACGACAATTGTAAAGAAGTAATCGCCAACAAAGCCAAAACTAACGTTCCTCCTATTACGGTGTTTAAAATTTGCACTGAACAACTGCATGGTATTTGCAAATCGCTAAATGTCATAAACTACTCAATCAGAAAAATTTCTATCGGAGTCAAACTACACTGCAATGAAGAGGTGGACTTTGCCAATGTCTGCACCCACCTGCAAAGCTCTAATCATGAGTTTTTCTCCTTTGCTAAAAAACATAATAAACCATACAAAGCGGTACTTACGGGCCTGGATGACACCACGGCTGATGAGGTTAGAAGTAAGCTTATCCAAATGGGACTTCAATGTACAGATGTCAAGTTAATCCAAAGGAAACGACCCAACAACAGTAATTTCTCGCTGTATGTAGTTTACTTTGTTAACAAATCAACCAGTCTAAGCGAGCTGAAGAAAAACTACTCTGTCATTGACCATATCAGAGTCAAATGGGACTACCAAGGACGCAGGCCAAACACCGTTACTCAGTGCTACAAGTGTCAGATGTTCGGACACGGATCGTCCTATTGTAGTGTAAAACCATATTGTATGAACTGCGCAGGAAACCACATAACTAATGAGTGTCCCGAAAATTTAACCGTTAAGTGTGCAAATTGTCACGGCTCTCATAAGGCTAATTCAGTGGAATGTCTAGGCAGAATAAACTATGTTGAGGCAAGGGAAAAAGGCATCAGCAAAGCACGGGTAGTCAGAAGGCCATTACAGGCACCACAGATAAACTGCGTCAAAACTTTTCCAAATCTTTATGGACAGACATCTGAACCATTAAACACAACAACACATAACAGAAGGGGAGGGGTAGCAATCTTTGTTAAAAGAAATATTCGCCACTCCTTGCTACCTCTCCCAAATACTAAAATTATTGAAACAATTGGCATAAAAATTCATTCATTAGTGATGGCACAGACCCGTCAATTTTTTCATATTATTTTCCAGGGCGCCGCGAAAATCCCTCTAATAAACAGCTTTTTCAGGCCGATTTACATAAGTTGTGTGAATAATTATGTTATCATATATGCCATATGTTATATTTGTTATTAAATATCTAAGAAGAAAAGGCTAAGTTCTAAGCCTAAACTCTTAAATTATTCTAAGATACTATTCACAAAAAAAAAAAAAAATCTGTAGTTACAACAAAGAGTGAAATGAATTGAAATTGAATTGAAAATTGAATTTCTAGATATAATGGCAGTCTAATTGCTGTTTGCGACAGCCGGGAGTAAGGATTGTGATTGAGGATGAGTGTGGACTGTAGAAAAAGTTTGCCCTCGGCAAAAGCTGGGCCGTCAAAACAACTTTGATGGCACTCAGCGCACAGCTGGAGTGAGACAAACAGGAGATAGACAGACAGATATAAGCATATACAAACATTGATAGATAGGCCGGAACTAACTGACAAAGTCCCAGACAAGAATGCTCCAATCGGAGCGAGATTCCCCAATGCGAACCCATTTTTGTTCAAGTATCAATGCCGAACAAATGCGCCAAGAAAGACTACTAAAGGGTGAGCTCTCAAGACAACGACAATAACAATGACAATGACAATGACAATGACAATGACAATGACAATGACAATGAAAATGACAATGACAATGACAATGACAATGACAATGACAATGACAATGACAATGACAATGACAATGACAATGACAATGACAATGACAATGACAATGACAATGACAATGACAATGACAATGACAATGACAATGACAATGACAATGACAATGACAATGACAATGACAATGACAATGACAATGACAATGACAATGACAATGACAATGACAATGACAATGACAATGACAATGACAATGACAATGACAATGACAATGACAATGACAATGACAATGACAATGACAATGACAATGACAATGACAATGACAATGACAATGACAATGACAATGACAATGACAATGACAATGACAATGACAATGACAATGACAATGACAATGACAATGACAATGACAATGATTTTTGTATGATATATGATAACCATGTATGATAACTAATGACGTTAATGACAGTAATAATAACAATCATTAACGCCAATCATGACTCAACAACATAACAATTTCAGCTTGAATAACTAATTAATTACAGCACAATCTTAATCCTCTATTTATGTAAGTATTTAATTTCTGTAAAGTTTCATTTAACGACAATTACAATGAGAAGAAATTCTTTAGAGTACTGCTGCTAAGTCAAAGCTAGTTTTATGTGTTTTTCGCTCTCCTTCTCTACTTCTCTCCATCTCTTTCTTTCTCACTTTCTCTGACTGTATATAAATTTGGGCGTGTGTAGCTTTTCAGTTTCTGGGAAACTTTGTGGCGTCGCAAAGCCGAAATGCTTTTGCGTGTGGCAAATACGGAAATGGATACGCGATTGGTGCGGCTGAAAGGGCTGGCAACTGGCGTCAGGACTGTGGGCAAGCAGACGGCAAAAGGATCCGCGTGCGCCTCGTTGACTAAGAGAAAGAGATTTACAGCAACATCAACAGCAATAGCAACAGCAACAAGAGCAATTAAAACAGCGGCAGTAACAAATAAGAATGTGATAAAAATAAAACAAAAGTGAGAAGCCGTCATCGCCAACTCGGTGGCATTCGCTTCCACATGCCGCCCAACTGGGTACTAAGACAGCAGCAGCAGCAGCAGCAGCAGCAGCAGCAGCAGCAGCAGCAGCAGCAGCAGCAGCAACAGCAACAGCAGCAGCAGCAGCAGCAGCGGCAGTCACCCGCTGCTCAGCGCCATACAGCACTCATTCCATACGAAAAATGAAAATAAATGGCGACGGGCGCTTTTAATGACGCAGCTGTAAACACTTTGAAGGCGTTGGCCCACTTGGCAACGGGACTGGCTGGCTGGCTGGCTGGGTGGCTGGCTGGGTGGCTGGCTGGGTGGCTGGCTGGGTGGCTGTGGCAAGGGCTGGTTGGTGGGGAATAGAGCTAACAGCATCTGAGCCATGTTTGCTTAAGCCCCGTGCGTTTCACTTGAAATGTATTAATAATTGCCTAATGCCTAATTAGCCATGCAATCGTGAATGTGCGTGTGTGCGTGTGCGTGTGTGTGTGTGTGTGAGTGAGTGACAGTTCTATAGTTTAGCCAAAAAGCCAAATCCATAGCCAAGTAGACTAACTGATTGCCCCCGCTGTCCAGCAATATTTGATAACGAACTTTTTACCGGCGCCAAATTAAGATAAAACAAGTAAGAAAGCTCTAGTCGAGACTGCTCGACTACGAGATCCCCTGAACCCTTCGTCAAACAAAATGCGTATAAAGAGCAGAATACCCGGGAAGTCTGCGTCCTCCTCCATTGGACCTATTAGCGCTTCTCTCACTCTCTCGCCATCCTTGCCGTCCTCCTCTGCCCACTTTGTGTGCGTCTTTTTCTCGCCTCCTTTATGGCCATATGCTCAAGAAGGCAAACATTTTCAGCCTCGTCCTTTTTTGCTGCTGCGAACAGCTGAGAAAATTTCCCAAAAGGGTAATTTATTTATCGCATGCTAGAAGTCTTGCTATAGTTTGTCTTGCTTGATATATTTTGAGGTATGTTGATGTGTCTCTGTGAGCAGATCTTAGAATGTGTGATCTTTTGATAAGTGAGCTTATATAATATGTCATGAAATTTTATGATAAATATGAAAAAATTAGTATTTCCTATTTAAAAGAAGTTTTATTGTTAATATATATACTATATTCAGTAATAAAGCCTTATAGGATATATGTATACACAGTTTAGTGTATATTTATCACTATTTAATTAAATAAAATTATAAATATATAAAATCAGTAATAATGTATGTATATATATAGTTTATGGTATATTTATCAATATTTAATTAAATAAGGAAATTTAAAACATTTTTGCAAAACTTCAGTAAACATAATTTATAAATTTTTTAAAGTTAGAATACCAAAAATTTTTTATACTAAAGTTTATTAACTGAATACTCGTATTTGTCTGAGTGTGTATCTAGGTGGTATCGAAACTGAAAATTTTTCTAAAAGACTTTGATATTATCAGCAACTATTGGCAAATCAGCTGTAAAAATTTCTGGTTCTATGTATTGAAGAGCTTCTTAAAGATTTATAGCTATGTAATATTGTCTCGATTTTCTATATATTAAATATATACTATATATTCAATATTTTCTATATATTCTATATATTTTATATATTCTATATGTTCTATATATTCTATATATTCTATATATTCTACGTATTCTATATAATCTATATATTACATATTCTCTATGTATTCTATATATTACATATATTCTTTATGCCCCATACTAATATCAAATGACAAAGCTGAAGGCCAGAAATCTATATCAAGTTCTTTTACATAAATTTATGCCGCACAAAATCTACAACCTACAGGGTATCCAGCAGTCGGATATTGCGTGCTGTTACACACATCCTTACATACTTTCATTTAATTAGACAGCTATCTTTGCCATTTAGTTAGCTAATGGCTCATGCTGAAGTTAATAAAGCAATTGAAGAGGTTTCGCAATTAGAAAAGGGGAAAAATATGCTTAAATAGTATATGTAATTGTCATGACTATGCGAATGTGCGTGAGTGCGTGTGTGTGTGTGTGTGTGTGTGTGTGTGTGTGTGTGTGTGGCTGCTGGCTTTGTGCTAAATTTCATGGCATTTAAACAGCATTCAAATCAAATTAAATATTCATACAGTGTTTAACTGCAAAAAGCAACAAAAGCGAATGACAAAAAAAACTGACAAACTGACGCATTGCTGTTAAATGACAGATAAAAAATGGCTGGCAAAACAAAATGGCGGGCGGAAGCTACAATGGCCCTTGGCTTGGATGGGGGGATGAAGCAGGTGTTGGTGTGGGCTGTATGGCAGCGTGTGATGAATAATCCAATTAAAATATAAATATGAAAACGTTAAGATGCCAAAATCGCATTAACTTTAAATAGAATTGACTCAGTCCTCAAACGTTCATTTGATTCACTTACACTGGTTAACAGAGTTACATAGGTAAACAAGAATGCTGAAGCTGTATTTGAAATAGGAATAGGAGAGAGCGAGATATGAGAAGAGAGAGAGAGAGAGAGAGAGAGTGTGAGGGAGAAAAAGGGAAGTAGGAAGATATAGAGATAAGAGAAGAGAGGAGGAAAATAGATACAATAGAAAAATACTGGCAAAAGAGAGAGAGAGAGAGAGAGTGGGAAAGGGAAGAGATAAGAAGTGAAAAATAAAATTAAATATATTTATACATAGAGAGAGAGAAAGAAGATAGTGAAAAGACAAAGAGAGCGAGTGAAAGACAGAGTGTGTGACAGAAAGAGAGAGAGAGAGAGAGAGAAAAAGAAAGAGAGAGAGATAGAGAGAGAACAGATAGAGAGAGGACATAAAGAGAGAATATAGAGCTACAAAACAGAGAGATAGAGAGAATTGGGCGAGAGAGAGGGGAAAACAGAGAAAGAACATAGAGAGAGAACATAAAGAGAGAAAGAGAGAGCATAGTAAACATAGAGAGAGAACAGGGAGAGAAAGAGAGGTAATAAAAAGAGAGATAGAATAGAAAAAAAGGGAAGGGAGAGGGAATAGGAAGAGAGAGAAAGAAAGAGAAAGGGGACAAAAAACCGACAAATGTTGAGAAAATTCAACTAACATCCTAACAGATATCTTAGCTTTGGGATATGATTGACAGCTCTCAGATTTATCTGTAATGATATTGTGTATTGACTTGATATTGACTTGGTTTATTTAAAGTGAGATTCCTGTTCGTAAACTTTACCCAAAATATATGTAGTTGAGTTATTTGTTACGAGGCTGCATCAAATTCTGTTAGCCTGTGTCATTGTTGTTGGCCCCGATTTTAGTCAAAGTTACGCCCATCAGAGTGCTCTGGGATGTCGATGGCAGAGTGGCTGGCCCGGCCTCCGTTAGCCAGCCTTTTGGGCCATGTTTCAATATGTTGGCCGTGGGCAGCGTAATCTGATTTTAATGCTGAGCATCGGAGCGCGTCAGGCTGTAAAGTGCATAATAAAATTGTAGAAATTTAATTATGCGCAATTAATGCGCATTAAATGCAGCAGCAACAGGATATCCAGCGAGTGAGTCGCCTGCCAAATGCCAGCGACACAGATGGACGCCATTGATGCCAGCTAATTGGCAGCAGAAAAAAAAAAAAACAAAAAATAACAAGCAAAAAAAAAAACAAAAAAAAAAGAATTACATAGATAATTAATGTTGTTATCGACCGCCTTTTGGTCATTGGACAATATCAAGCTTCATGCAACACTTAAGCGATATCGCGCACAGCAATTAATTTTGAATCGACACTAAAATTAAGTGAACATTTTAATTGTGTTTGTGGACGCTTCAATAGACACAAATCATTTGCGACAATCGATGATGTTTCAAATTATTCATTGAGAAGATACACGAATATAGATAGAATCTATTCTATACTCTTTATCCTCTTCTTATTACACTCATTCATGAAAGTGAAATGAGTATATTGGTTGAATATGCAATGTCCGTCTTGCAGTTCGTCCGTCTCTTCGTCCGTCTGTGCGTCCGTTCGAAACAAATACTCGTGTATTCGCTCGAATTAAAAAGTTTCTGGATTTACGCCTACTTGGGGCATGACCAATAGGAAAATGCATTTTCTGGTATCTCAGAAACCATGGCAGTTGAAGCGCTAGAGAGTTGAAATTCGGAATGTATACTCGCGTAGACAACACTACTGCATGCCCCTTAGGGCGTGGCATATCGGGTAGAACCGTATCTTCTACAGTTTTAGAGCTAGAAGCACAAAATTTAAGAACTAAATTACTGTTGAAATATATATATATACCAATTGGGGGCGTTGCAAATCAGTAAATTGATAAGGCCGTGAATGAGTATTCTGCAGTCAGTAATGCCCGATAATTTGTTAATTTCATATAATTGTTATAATTAAGCATAAATTTGCCAGAGAATTCTGTTAACTCGCTTTTACCGAGCATAAAGCATAAGTAGATTGGGTATCAAAGAAATATTTAATAAATCTGGGAGCAACATGAATATGGATGCATAAAAGTCAACGGCAGTGGAAAATGACAAATTTAAAATGGAAAATGGAAAATGCATAAAGTGAAGCTTATGAGGCAGGGCCAGAGTGCAGCACTATAAACATTTGCATTTGATTGCATTTGCCATGGTCAAAAGAGGAGCGTAGAGAAAAAACACAGAGTAGAAGAAGAGCAGAAAAGTAATATAATAAAATGAAAAGCCCCAATCATAAATTCTATGTGTGCAAAATAATAGGTAAAAACAAATAGAAAAAATAAAGCAAAAACGAAGCAAAACAGGGTATAAAAACAGGAACTTTTTTTATGACTCCAGTCACATATCATTGGCGTCAGCTGCGCGTAATTGCAGTCAGGTGCGACTTGTTTCTAACTAGAATGTGCCCAAGTGCGATGAGAGGTCTGCTCTGTAGAGGAATACGTTCGCAAAGTGCTTTCAGATGAGTTATGCAATATGCTTAAAGCCATGGTACAGTGAGAAAATGAAAGAACTATAAACATATATATTTATACATTTATACAAATGCATTTATAAGTATTTTATTAACTAATATTTAATGTCCATAAATAAATACATTTATCAATATGCATAAAATTTGTTTGTGCTTGAAATTAATATAATATGTATGCGAAATGTACCAAAAAATATATAAATATAAAACAAAAAAAAAAAAAAAAAACATAATAATATGTATAAAATGTTTTTAAATATATATAAGTATAAATGTATTAAGAAAACAAAAATGTATAAACAAGTTCATTTTAATATAAAATATATATATATATATATATAAATTTATTTTAAAAATATTTCATATATATTATATATTTTATATACTATATATAAAAATTGCTATATAATTATTTATTTTCTTTTTTTTTATATCATTTAAATAAAAACTTTTTGTATATATTTTTTACCATAAATATGTGTCTAAAATACATATATTTTAACATTCATTGATGAATGAGAATATGCCGCATATCCATATTTTCTACCGTAAAATTTTTTCTTTTTAATAATATATAATGCGTATGTATAAAATGTGTATAAAACTAAATATCAAAATTTTTATTATAAAGATAATATTTTTATTATTATTTTTATTTAGTTCATATTTTATTTGCAATCTGTCTTATACTAAACAATAAGCAAATTTAGAAAAAAACAACTAACTAACAAATACAAAAAACCTTTTATTATAAATATAAAATTATTATTATTATATATATATATATATATATATATATATATATATATATATATATATATATATATATTTTTTTATTTTATTTTTTTTTCAATTGTATAAATTCATAATTATTATAAATATATATACAAATAAATATATCTAAATGGTTTGAAGTATTTTGCAGTTTTGTCATTTTACATTTCCTTTTCATAATTCAGCTAATCAATTTTTTGCAAATAAGTTTGATATTAGTAAAGAGTATAGTCTTTACTAATATTATACTTATTCCTATTTTATTTTAATTAGCTCCATATTTTGCTTTTCGCATTTCCTTTTCACCTATATTAAGCCTTTTGTTGCGATTACTTAAATAGAGCTATTGCTCTTTGCATCTATCGAAGTGAGTTTGATCTATATCGATATCTCTAATTGAATTTTAACTCTCCCATGCATACTATATCGAACATGACCTATACCATGCACTATATATATATCTAGCATATATTCTCAAAAAAGTCGAGAACTTATTTTAGATTATCTTTAAAGCAATTTAATTTTTAATCCAAAGTTAAAGTCGTTAGTCTGGCCAACGCTACGACACTCGCATAGTCGATAGGAGAGCCGAAGGTTGTGCTCAAGCTACCCCTACTACTTCCAACCTCCCCCTCCCACACATGAGTCTCGATTTATGGGCAGTGTGCGAAGGGTCGTCGTGTTGGCCATGTAAAATGCTGCCTTGCTGGTGGAACAAGTGAATGGCGTACCATAACAATAGCATAAGTCAATTTTAATTGACTTTTATCGAGCGCACAGAATTTTCGTGGTAATTGGAAAATTTGTTATAAAAGACGGCGGAGGTTTAGACTTATTAGTGCCATTTGTTGCATGATGAAGCAAAAAAGAAAAAAAAAAGAAAAAAAGAAATACATAATGCGAAAAAATGAGGATAGAGCAGTAAAAATGACAAGCGCGATCGACAGACAGCAGACGAACGGAACGAACCGGACCGGACCGGACCGGACCCTTCGCTCATTAACGTGCGCCCATAACAAGTAGCCGACCGGTGGGCCGAGTGCTGCCAGCAGCAACGGTAACTTATGCAAGTTACTTACCTGCGTGTCACAGATTTATGTGCAGCTATTAATCAAATCTGGGGCAACGCACAGCCACCACGAATTTGATTGCGCTGAGGCAATTCTGGGTAGCCCTCAGAAGAAGAAACGAAGAATTTATGTTAACTGCCTGCCCGAGCTGGCATTCAATTTGAAATTGGCTGCGAAAAGTTGAGATTGCTTTGGCTGAAATATGATCCGGTCGATAGATGCTTACATTGATGGCTGCTCGGTTGGTTAGTGGCCTGTTACTGGGGCCCTCTCTCATCTGATGTGCCGCATTTGATTTGCCATTTTTCACAGATGCTCGTTAAAAACTGTGGCTGTCTCTCGAGCGCCCTACCACCGTCTGTCCGTACCCTCGACCGTCGGCCCGTACCTCAGACAATCAGCCTGTCCAGGCCTCCCACACCGTCTGTCCGTGCACCTCAGATAATCTGTCTGTTGAGCCCTCCCACACCGTCTGTCCGTGCACTTCACCGTCTGCCCGTACCTCAGAAAATTTGTCTGTCCAGCCCTCCCACACCGTCTGTCCGTACCTCAGATAATCTGTCTGTTGAGCCCTCCCACACCGTCTGTCCGTACCTCAGACACACTGTTTGCCAGCCTCTGTGTTTGCTGCTGGCCTTCCATTAACGATAATGCTGACAATTATGCACAGGCTGTCTGTAACTTTTTGAAGCTGCTGTCGCAGCTGCTTAAATTTTTCACTCTGCATTGTCAAAGTTTGAACTAGCAAATGACTTGCAAAACTTGCCAAAAAAGAAAGACTTTCAAAAGAGAAAACTTCCTGCTTTACACCTGCGCAAATAGTGGCAATCGGAATAGTTAAAGCTTTGCAAACATTTTAGGCTTAGCATAATCGAAATACTACATGCCAAAGACATATATGATTTGATGAGCTGTGTCAAGTAAGTCGGGCCAAGTACATGTCGCTCTGCCTACGAGTGCTGCATCTCATTGAAAATGTTAATGCCGATAGTCGAAAGGATGGGCAGGCGTGCTGATGCGATGAGGCTTATTGTGCCCTAGTTATGTCATTGCCAAGCTAATATGCTCATTAAAGGCGACGGCGACGCCAGCAGTGGCGACAGCATCAATGAAGATGTCGCTGCAGAGCAGGCTACGTTTTTTTTTCTCTCTTTTTTTTTTTTCAATTTGATGGGGCTTGACAAATTGACGAGCGAGCATGTTTGGTTAGCACATTTGCATATGCTGCACTTGTGCAAACAAAAAACAGGTTATTCTGAGAGAGAGGGAGAGAGAGAGAAGGGAGAGACGGAGAGAGAGAGAGACACTCTCAGTGTGCTTGCTGCAGATTGAGGCGAAAAGTGCAGCGTGCTTGTCATGTGGCAGCATATGTTGTCTATGTGGCAGCATATAGACGCCAACTTCGGCCAAGACATATGTGACACATCAATCACTCACACACTCAACACACGCACACACAGAGAGGCTAGTTGGCAGCAAGTAAAATATCTTGTAGACATATTAAAAGTGAATTTCTAGTCACGACTTTAAGCCATCAATTGGGGCCACAACAAAAACATTTAAAAATTGCCTGGACAAGGACATGGACACAGAAAACAATTAGTTCGTGTAATTACGAACTGCTCAGTGTTTGGGGCAACAAAAATGCGAGAGGGAAAAAAAAGAAGAAAATTGTTCGAAAAATACAAAACAAGAAAACAACACTAATATTGTATGAAAAACAAAATGCAGTGTGTTGCCAAAACATGTGCATTGCATTTGCATTTAAATGAGCACAAATGGAGAGAGAGAGAGAGAGAGGGAGAGATAGAGAGTGAAACATGAAATGTATTTTGGCACATATGCCCCACAGTGTGCCTCTTTCTCTCTCTCTCTCTCTGTTTGTGTGTGTGTATCTACGTGATTGCAGACAACAGGCCCCAATTGGTAGCTCAAACGCCAGGTTCTGGCCATTGCGCCACGCTGCACAAAATGCCCAAAATTGGTCAACGTCAGTTGGGGCGTGCAATAAAGGAGTGAACAAGGCAACCTACAGCCGATCCACCCGACCCACTCGACCCACCATCTGTCCAAGTGTCGCCCACAATGCACGCATTTGCAATTTAAACTGAATGCGCATAAATTAGTGGTATTGCCGAACTTAGCAGCAACGACAACGAGAACGGGAATGACAACGACTCGTAGGACAACAACATCAACAAGCGACTACAATGACAGTCCTGATGACAGTGGTCACAACGAGCGAGGCAGACAGATGAAGTCAACTGTATAGAGAGAGAGAGATGGAGGGAGAGAGAGAGAGAGTGTACAAGGTCTCGAAGTGTTCAAAACCAGACAACAAAAGCACTTTCAGCTAATAGACCCAAACTCATTTTAGAGCTCACTTCATGACCAAAGCTGACAAACAAAAATGACCACAAAAAAAAAGAAGGGAAAAAAATGGGAAAATAAATTTTTACAATGCTGAGATGGAAATTTTTCATAGATAAAGTCTATTGCTGTTGCTGCGTTTAGATTTGAGATATGAGAGATATGAGGCTAATAATATCATGTCATTATTTTCATTTATTATTGCTTGCTATTGTTGTTATGCTCATTGTTATTAGTATTATTATTAATATAATTATTATCCTAATTACCATTATCATCACTATGGCTTTTATTATGGCTATTATTATTGTAATCATTGATATCATTATTACTATTAGCTTCACTTCTTAAGCCTTAGATTGCAGCTCTTTTCTGTATGAGTAAAAAGGCTTCGTGAGCAAATATCATATCGGGGGAGATGGGACAGCTGATAGAAATATGACGGCCCATTTTTCAACTCTCAGTGTGCAATGCAAGTTTAATACTTACAAAGTCAGAGCTAATACAAAGTGAACACCTACAACTGAAAAGCTGCGGGAGAAGCTAATGAATGACAGACTTCTTACTGCTGTAGAATGAGAAATTCAGAATGGGATCTATTAATGAAGTGCTTCACACATTCAGAACAACGCTAAGATTATCCTCATCATCTTCACCAACACCATTATCATCCTGATCATGTTTTCATCAGCATCATTATTATCTTTTATTATGATCATCATTATCATTGTTATCATCGCACTTACTTCATCAATCAATCAACATCATCTTTATTAGAGTAATAATTTATTATCACCCTCAATACATACAAGCATTATCAACACAATTGCATCAGGCCATCATTATTCTCATCCTAATTACCATAATAATTATAGCTATGATTATTAAAAATTAATTATAATAATTAATAAAAAATAATTGTTACAATTGACTAAATAATTATAATTACCATAATATTAAATATTTTATTTTCGTTCATTAGATATAAGAGAGTACAGTATATTAAAATTTATGCATAATGTAGTTATTATCTGTTATTATCGCCATTATTATCATCTCATTTTCATCAGATCATCGTCATAGTGTCATTAATTTTCATTCATCACTAATAATATTATCAATATCATCATAATTGCAGCTGACGAATGCAATTTCGAAAGTCAGTTAGACGACAAGAAATCAGAGCTTATTATGCGTGCGGTTAGATACATACAAAACAGACTGTTCATATAGATAAAGGAGTAGCCATGTGTGTGTGCGTGTGTGTGTTTGTGTAAGTGTATCTAGAAACTGTGGAAGCTTAATCTAAATCACTTGAGAGCAATTAATATAATAGAATAACAAGGATATTTAACCTACTGCACGCCGAAGATAGCTTCACATTATTATTTTAATTGATTCCATTAATTATTACAATCTTCAGCAGTTGCCTTGTTGTCTTCCGAAATTTGCCTCTTACTTTAATTTGCTGGCAGCGAATAAATTTTGCAAATATTTTGTTATAATTAAATAAGGTAAGAGTGTGGCAAAAGAAAGAAAGAGAGAGAGAGAGAGAGAGAGAGAGAGAGAGAGAGAGAGAGAGCGTCAAAGAGAGAGAGTCAAGAGAGACAGTTTGAGGAATCACAGAGAATCTATCATATATCATATATCATATATCATATATCATATATCATATATCATATATCATATATCATATATCATATATCATATATCATATATCATATATCATATATCATATATCATATATCATATATCATATATCATATATCATATATCATATATCATATATCATATATCATATATCATATATCATATATCATATATCATATATCATATATCATATATCATATATCATATATCATATATCATATATCATATATCATATATCATATATCATATATCATATATCATATATCATATATCATATATCATATATCATATATCATATATCATATATCATATATCATATATCATATATCATATATCATATATCATATATCATATATCATATATCATATATCATATATCATATATCATATATCATATATCATATATCATATATCATATATCATATATCATATATCATATATCATATATCATATATCATATATCATATATCATATATCATATATCATATATCATATATCATATATCATATATCATATATCATATATCATATATCATATATCATATATCATATATCATATATCATATATCATAATCATATATCATATATCATATATCATATATCATATATCATATATCATATATCATATATCATATATCATATATCATATATCATATATCATATATCATATATCATTTATCATATATCATATATCATCTTTTCACCTCAATTCTGACTCAGTTATCTCTAGCGTTTTAGGGCCATATCAACTGGAACTATTTCCTTAATATGATCTCTTCCTTATTCAGAAGGGCATTCACTATTCACTTGGTCGGAAATTGGCTTCTTTATTGTTTTTAATTTGTTTTAAAATTGCATTGAGATGCTGGAATCGATGCGGAAATTAATTGGTTTGGCCCGTGACACGGGTGAGTGTGGAGGGAAGGCGTAATATTTCCATGCTTTACACCTGAGTGGACAGATGCGCCTTATTGTTGGCTGGACAGTTATGAGGCCATAATGCAATTCATGCAAGCAAATTGCTTGCGGCAGCTGCAAATTGGGCTTGGAGTGGGCCAGAATGTTGATTAATGTGAGCTATTCAATTTATGCGCTTGGCTCATTTTTTCACTTTTTATCGGTTGGGCAATTAAGAATGGGTTGGGACAGTGGACAGTGGGCAGTGGGGTTAGTCCCAGTGGCAGTATGTGGCAACGACTTGTGGCATTTGCACGTCAATGCGAAACTGTGGCCTAGGCACAAACGCGTTCATGCTGAAATATATACTGAAGTCCGGATGTGGCCCGGGGCACTGCTGAGCTGGTCGAAAAATTCTTGCTGGGAAGTGTTTGGCATAACAGAACTGAGCTGACAGCCCCAACCAGACACTAAACGTGGCTGCCAGCGACATGCAGACAACAACAACAACATTTCTGGCTCACAAAATATGGCAACGGGATTTTCGCATCATAAATCCAAGGACTGAGTGCCATGCCCCTAACCCTCCCTAGTCCCCAGCTCTCCTCCACCCGCTCTCCAATCAGTAAAATGTTTGTAGCTACAGATTTATGACTGAAACAAAACGCGTTATTTTATTTCGCCTAAATGCTACAAATACCGTTGTACTCGCCTATATATGTATATGTACATACATATATATAGACTTTTCGCTTTCCATTATCATTTCCATTTGAATTGTGCTTTCGGTTTATATACTCAGCGTCAGCATTTTGATTTGCCCAGCAAAACTTTTTGTTATTGCCAAATTGTTGAATTCTTGCAATTCATTTCGAAAGCCCCCCGAAATTGTTTTATTACCCTGTACACAGGAATGTATAGATAACGGGGCTATGATAGACTATGGGGAAAGTGAATTGAGTTTTATCGATGTATACATGTATATATATGAAAGGGGTGAAAGGGCCAAAGCCTAGGCAAATAGACTCCATAAAAGGGAAATCAATTTTTTTTAAACTCTTAGAAAAATATTGAATATTTAAAAATCTTTGGCATGAGTTAAACTTTATTTTCGTTTTAACTTTAATTTTTGGCAAAGTTTTAATAATATTTTTAATAAAATATATTATCAACTTTTTAAACTGAAATACATAAATTATGTGTTTTATATAATTTGAAATATATATATATATATATATATATATATATATATATATATATATATATATATATATATATATATATATATATATATATATATATATATATATATATATATATATATATATATATAATATAAATAAAATAAAAAATATATAAAAAAAATAAAAAATTAAATACTAAATTTAATTTTAAAAAAAGTAATGCTAAATAACTCTAATACTATTAATATATCATTAAAATATTCAACTTAATTAATTACTCAATTTAAAAGTTTATTAAACATTTTTTTCTTAATTCCCAGCATTTCACGTTATATATAAGTTTATCAAAATCATTTTATATCTCTTCATTCATAGGACATCTGCTAGTCGGTCACTCTCAACTGAAGCGTTGCTCGTTTATTATGAGAAATTTATATTATTTCCTTTGTAATTAGCTTGAAAGCGCAAAATGATCATAAAATGGGCCATTAAAGTCGGGCAACATTTGTCTTTTATATGGCAAAAATTCAATAAAAAATAAACAAATTATAATCTATATTTGGTCAAAATTGCAGAATTTAAAACATAAAAGAAAGAAATAACTTTATGAATACATACAAAAATGTAATACATCAATAATATATATCGGGCGTTACCGTTGCCCAAACGCTGTTAGATCCACTTTCCGATTCGCCACGCCCCCAGTTGATATATATATATATATATATATATATATATATATATATATATATATTATTTTTGTGCAAATCAATAGAGGATGTTAACAGAAATTTAGTCGTTAAATTTTAAGTTTCTAGCTCTTAAACTGTAGAGTATACAGTTTCACCTGATTTGCCACACCCTCTAATGGGCGTAGAAATATTTTTGAGCTTGTGTTGTCAATGTAATACTAGCATACATTCCAAATTTCAGCTCTCCATCGTTGCTGAAATAACGGAAAATGCATTTTCCGATTTGCTACGCCCCTGGTGGGCGGGTCGGGAAAATCTTGACACTTTATAGTTCTAGGGTATACACGAGTATATGTTCCAAATTTCAAGTCATAGCTGCAGAGCTTTAATAGCGGCGAAATGTTTTGTATTCATACGGACGGACAGCGGGACGGACGGACAGCAAGACGAGCATTGCACAAAACCAATATACTCATTTTTCTTTAATGAATGAGTATAATAATAACTTTACAACTTATATATATAGCTCAAGTGCGAGGTATCCCTAAGTCAAGCTCACGTCTGCTTTGCTTTTAGCTGTTTTCAAGTTGTTGCTGTCAGTCAGAAAACGGCTCAACTCGTACGCATTTAACGTTTAAATTGTTTCCCTAGGTGATTTGGTCATATGGAAAATTGTTTAATTAATATTCGGCAGTTGGCGCTGCCTAATTTCGATTGGCTTTAACGCCTTTTAAAGGCGGCCAATGGTTGGCAATGGCTTCACTGGCTTTGGTTTCCTTCAGTCCTGTCCGGCTGTCTGCCTGTCCGGCTGTCTGTCCGGCTGTCGTCGCTGTCGCCTTCAGCTCTTTTGCAATTTCACTGATTAATTGCTGGGGTGTTGTTGTTTAATGTGCTTTTTCGACTGTTTTTTCTGTCTTTTTTTTTTTTTTTTTTTTTTTTTTTGGTATTCTGCGTGGTTTTTCACTGCGGCTGTTGGGCCTGAGCTTGGCGTCTGGCCTTGTGGTCGCTCGAAGCTGCCAAGTTCGAAACGGCTCTGGGCTCGGCTCATCTGTTCTTATTTATGTATTTCATTTATTTAATTCAAATGTCTGCCGCGGTCTGAGCGTTTAGTTCGCGTCGCATTTGCATTTTTGCGTGTCTCGTGTCTCGTGTCTCCTGTCTCATGTCTCTTGTCTGCTGTCTCATGTCTCTTGTCTGCTGTCTCGTGTCTCTTGCCTGTCCCTTGGTTTGTTTGCTCTCGTTCGCTGGCGTTTTTCTTCATTAAATGCGTTTGAATTAATTTATAATTTGCTGACGCTTATGTATTTATGCCGCCCACCCAAGCCCATGACGTCGTGTTGTTGTTGACTCAGTTTTCTTTGCTGCTGTTGCTGTTTCTGCTGTTTTCCTAGCCATTTTCACGCCTCGCGCCTAACTGTGATTAATTGTCATCGAATTTTCATCGAGTCAGCCAGTTTGGTTTGGTTTGTCCGCCCACGCACTTGACTCTGCGTAATTGTAATGGCCTCTTCATCTGCCTCTTCATCTGCCTCTTCTTCTTTTAGCCTCCTCCTTTTTTTTTTTTTTTTTTTTTTTTTTGCAGTTGTTGTTTAACGCTTCTTAGGCTTGATATATGAGCTTGGACAGAACGGCTCGCTGGCTTTATGTCGACTTTGCTCAATTTCACAAATATTTCACACAAAATCTAATTAAATCCGTTTCATTTTCAAATGATTTAAATGCTTTGCCTAACGATTTATATACACACATACATACATACATACTTATATATTTTCTCAGTTTTGCTTTGAATAAATATTCAAACAATTATTGATAAATAATTTTTTAATTGCCTCAATGCATAGCATTTCTCGTTTGGTATGCAAATTAAAATCATTTTGCCAACACAACTTGTTAATGTCAGAGATTCAATCAAAGCGAATTGTAGATTTTCCTACATGAATTCATCTACTTGGCATGACCAATGAGTTGTAGTTAAACTTGTTTCAAATATATATTATATATGTGTACACTTATTTAAATATAGACATTTATGTAGCTCGTTAGTTTTGGCTTCAAATGAAAGCGCAAAATCCTTTGACTGTAATTTAGTTAAGCTCTGCAAATAAATGTATTAAATTACATTTGGTCGGCTTTTAGTGAAAGAGAATTTGCATTTACTATGCATATATGCATATATCTATATACATACTTACTTACTTGAAATGCTGTTGGTTATAATGTATACTAATTATTACACAAGCCAACAAGACTTAGGAATCAAAAATGTACTTTCAATCGTCTTAAGATATTCGAAGCTGTGGAGCTATTTAAAAGCATCGTTAGAGAGATAGAGAGAGAGAGAGAGAGAGAGAGAGAGAGAGAGAGAGAGATAGAAAGACAGAGATATAGATAGAGACAGAGATAGAGGCAGAGATAGAGAAGCAGAGATAGATATGGAGGCAGATAGCAACAGAGTGCGATAGAGATAAAGAGAGTTTCATTACGAGATAGAGAGAAGAGAGTGAGAAAAGAAAGAAAGAGAGAGGGAGAGAGAGAAAGAGCGAGAGCGAGAAGAGAGTGAGAGAGACAGAGAGAGAGGGACAGAGAGAGAGAGACAGAGAGAGAGAGAGAGAGAGAAAGAAGAAAAAGAGATAGAAGAAAGTGAAATTGAGGAGAGCTACAGAGATAGAAAAAGTGATAAGAGAAGAGACGTAAGAGAAGTATATATATTTATGTATATATAGAAATAGAGAAAAAAGGGAAAGACAAATGAAAAAAGAGAGGTTGGTGTAAGAAAATATGCTCATAGTTAAATAATATATATTTTTTCTTAAATTTAATAATGTCATTGACGTTCCCTTCAATGACATTATAAAATTTAAGAAAAAATATATCTTTATATATATATAAAGAAGTACTTTTAAATAGTCTGCTGAAATATTTGGAATCACATTAATAACTGTGTTTGTTATAGTCCCTCAAGCATTCCCCAAATAAAAGACAACGCTTACACTTTTAACTAAGAACATTTAAAATACAAATTACAGGGCTCGAGCTATTCAAATTTCAGATTTGCATTCAGCACATCTTACAGTGGGACCTTTGTAAATATTTTGTAGCAAAAATCAAAGCTCTTGAAGCAAACAAAATATTATCAAAATTTAAGTGGCATTTTGTCAATTGCTGCCATAAAAATTTTGTTGTTTGCCTCCCCTTACAGATACTCTACTTTACTAATTGGTTACTTAACCCTGTTGGCTAGTGTTCATCTGGAATTCTATCATGTTAAATAGCTTACATAAGCCTAAACATTTCCATAGCCATTATATTTTATAACCAGATATATTTGATAAACCGAAAATATAATATCTAGAGGCATTGAGCGGTTGCCCAGGCAGCGTTAAGTAATTAAAGGCTGTTAAATCGAACGTATTTCGAAATATTGGCAGTTATTTATTATTTTTGGGTATTCGTAATCGAAGGTAATTGATTTTGAGTTATTATGTAGTTGAGTTGTTGTACGTCAATATTTGATGAAGATAAGTGGAAGGTACGAGCGGGTGGTTGGTTGGGTGGTTGGGTGGTTCGGTTGATTGAGTGGTGTGTGTTTGTACTTTGTAGGGATATATGCTATATTGAGAGGACTGTGCGAGTGCGAGTGCGAGTGCGAGTGTGGCGCCTAATGCACTAAACACAATTTCACGTATGATTGAAGGCAAATAAATGACTTTGCGTTTGCGCTCAAATCATGCGAGGCAAACGCAGCCCACTTGAGCCTCTTGTTCTTCTTGTTCAACAAATTAGTGGGCAGCCGACCGGAAAGTACGTATACGCACCGAGAGCCGCCGGCTGCAAAGCCGGCCTTAAGTCTGGCATTGAGCCCTTTGGCAACTGCACTCAGAACTTGCCCATCTGTAAATTGAAGAACGTATCAAATATGCATTTGGCCAACAACAACAAAAAATGAAAAGCAAAAAAAAGTAAGTTGGAATTTAAACCACTTTTTACTTTGCCAAGCGCCGGCTATTCTCAAATGCGAACGAGTTTATATATACAGATATATATGTATATATATATATACATATATATATATATATATATATATATATATATATATATATATATATATATATATATATATATATATATATATATATATATATATATATATATATATAACTTGCGCATATGTAGTTTACTGCTTGACCTCACTTCATGTTCATCTTAAGACGATACTTACTCAAATTAGCAAGTAAAACTATTGTGGTTGGCAGTGAACGACTAGCATATACCCTGACCTGTGGCTGCTAATGCTTTCAATTAATAAGACTTGGATTTGTCTTGTTCTTCGTAGAGCACCCACTATGGGCTATCATTATAGTCAATGCCTAACTTCGGTAATTATGATATGTCTATTTAAAGAAACTTCGAGTTTCTAATATTTGAAAGGTTTTTTTCTTTTTCCAATTCGGGGAGAAATGGTGGAGATATACCAAAGAAGAAATATGTTTTAATAGTCCTCAAGGTATATTTGAAAACCCCAAGCTGATATATCGATAATAAGCGATTAATGTGCAAGATAGAAAGTAATATTAGAAAAAGAAAACGGATATATCGATATTTGTATGTATATGAAAAACCAAGTTGATATATCGATATTTATCAATCATATGAAATTCATTTGATAGATCGAGAGCAGAAACTAACAAAAATGTGCAAAAATATAGACAATTTTAATTCAACTGCCTATGCAGTCTATGTGCTCGATGGGCTTATGTAGGGAACAGTTGGTCAGATGATAGACAGCTTAAGAATATATAAAAACAAAAATTTTCATACCCTTGCATATATGTATATGTATATATATTTTATATATATAAATTCTATTTTATATAAATTTTCTTTTATTCTAGTTCCGAGTCCCCATTTCATAATGAAATCTGAAAACTCTTATGAGTCCTATCAAATCATTCCAGTATTTTCGAAATCCAATTTATTTCCTGGTTACTTGCCACAATGTTGACATGGCCTTCTTTTAGCAAATGCCTCTCAGTTTTGTGTTTTACTTGTTGTCTTTGGCTCGGAGAGGGGGTCGAGTTATGCCGGGTCGGGTCGGGTCGGGTGGGTTTGGGTTTGGGGTTGGGGGGTCGGTTCAAGTTGACGCGCGTGGCAAGTGGCAATCAGCAATTGACATTCGGTCCTAATTGCAACAATTGAGCGCCTTTGTCAGCCAATATGGACTTGGCTTGTGATTGAGTGCCTCTGGCTCGACTGGCTGCAGCAGCCGAAGAAGAAGAAGGAGGAAGATGACTTTTTTCTCTGTCTTTCTCTCTCTCTCTCTCTCTCTCTATCACTCGTAGAACAACTTAAAATTCCATGACTGCGCAAAGTGCAGCAAATCAGATGGCTCGCTTAAAATATCTGAAAGGTGAGCATCTCAGCAGCTGTTGACCACATCTGACTTTGCCAATTGTGTGGGTGGCTTGGGTTGGGTGGAGGAATTGCATATAGATGTTATTGTATTGTTGCTGTATCTAATGTTCAGGCACATTGAGCCTGCGGCCAAACACTGTGTGTTATAATGAAAAGACTGAAAGATGGTCTGGAAGATCTAATTAATAAATTTCCCTAGGTAAAATTTATAATAGAAGAGATATACGATTGCAAATTTGTATGCATACATTAAAATAGCTTTTCAACAGTTATATGACACTGGTAAGGTGGGAGTAAACTATTCCTATATATATAGTAAAAGGAAAGATAAAGTTGATGTTGTAGGTTCTCTTTGCTTATAGGGGTCTTTGCTTAAATAAGGTAATACTAGATGCTGCGAAAGATATATTTATTTTCTGATAGGCAAATCCAATTATAACTAAATTCGAAGCTTTTGAATAGCTAAGCAAATAAAAATATATAGATCATCTTAAATAATATACATCTCATTTTTTCACGTGGTCTTTTATTTGTTTAATATTTTCTACCCAAAAACTCTATTTTATCTTTTAAATTATACTAGATGATATATGTATGCCAATGTGTAAATATCTAAGTTGAAAAGATTCAGTAATTAACCCATTTTTAGGTTATTTTATTCTATTATTTATAGTTATTTATAGTTTAATAGTTGATAGTTTTTTTTTTTTAAATATTAGAAAGAGGGAATAATAATAAAGCACCTATAAAATCTAAACTAAAAGAGATATCAACAAAATTTAAATTGCAGTTGCTAGTCTAATATTTTAGTTTATAATACATTAACTCACTTATTTTTTAATATTTTGAAAACATTTTACAATAATTAAAAACTAAAAAGTCAGCGACAAAAAATCCACAGCTTATTTCAAGTACATCATTAAAACTAATTTTTTTTTACAAACATTAATATTTGGTATGCTTACAATATTGATCAATCGCCATTTTGAGCTCTTATGGCATGTGTACATATATTTAGACTAGTTTCAGTTATTTTAACCACTGTGCCTGGAGGCTGGTTGATTGTCATTGACAAATGTTTCAGCTGTCGTCAGTGTCCGCCAATGCAACACCTAAGCCTCAAAGCACACAAGCCCTGATTCCGTTACTCACACAAGCCCATTAGTATTTACCATACGACTGTCTCTACTCCAACTCTCTCTCCCCCTCACTCTCACTCTGTCTCGCTTTTCTACTGCTTCTCTGTGTCTCGTGATGGGTACAGTCTGTGGCAAAATGTGGAAGTTGAGGAATTTGAAAATGTGCCATGTTATTTCTTTATAGCTGCTGCTGCCAGTTTTTCAATTTTGGTCTAAAATACTTTGAGGTACATAGCTCTACTGGGCGAGAGTGGCCCAGTAGAGGAGGAGCCCATCGTCCAGCTGGCTCTGTTTTTGCCATTGCGCTTTGGCCTGCTCCACATTGGGTAAAAATCAACATTATTCCACACGTGACATTGCGCCAGCTGGTGCTGTAGGCGTTGGACGTTGGGTAGGCGGGGTCGGTGGGAGGGGTCGGTTGACTGTATGCCATAGTATACAATGCCGAGCACTTGTCATCTGACCTGGAAAGACGTTTAAAGAATGTTCGTGGCTTTGTAGTGGGGACATTTGGAGTACTTGGCAGTTGCCTCTGTTACTTTATGCTGTCGATTGGCAAGAATTGCATTTTGAAATCTACTCGAAACGTTTAATTGCTATCAAATGACACGTACTCGATGTACAGTGAAGCCTCCGAAATAACAGCAATTTGATGCTTGAAAAATAAGTGAAATTTGAATAGCTAATCTTAATATACATACATATTCATGTATGTATATTAATAAATATGTATGTACATTATTTATTAGTTATCTATAATAGATAAGTTAGAGCTAGCATGTATGTATGTATATGTTATTCCCTTACTTTTATGCCCATATTCGCCTAGCCAATGTCAGTTCTAGAGAATTTACTGTTAAAATATGTAATAATATCTGTACACACTTAATTTTTGTAAAACAAAAATACATATATGTATGTGTATATACATACATATACAGACTCGCTTGCTCGTGAAATATAAAGTGGAATTCATTACGCTGCAGGCAGGCGCATACAGACAGACGCACACACACAGACAGATACCATCTCTAGCTTACGCACACACACACACGCGAAAGTAGAGAGAGAGAGCAAGCAAACGCCTGAATAAATACACCACAATTTTAATTGTATGCACGGCATGGCGCATAATTTCGCGCATACAAGCAGATAGCCACACAGACACACACTCACACATAGTGAGGCGCACTCACACACAATTATATATAAATTTAGTCACTTGTATTCACATGGCAGAGGTGGGACAATACTTTGCGAAATTACGCAAATATAATTTACATAGGCAAATTGCATAAAATAAACTAGAGAAATGCCAAATCATGAAAATAAACAACTCACACAGACACAGACACACAGGCACATATACACTTTTAAAGTTAATTCATCAATATTTAATTAGCGCCGTTAATTGCGTGCATTTATGAACATAAACTATGCATTGGTGACTTTAAAGTAAATTTTTAGGATATATGTATTTTTAAATTGTCAAATTTACAATTAAAATATTTTACAATTTGAGCAAACAGACAATTGTTACGCTTACAGGCATATATGTACATATGCATAAGCTTAAGTAATTGCATAAGTATAGGTGTGAATGCATGGTCATTTCGACAGATTTCATTATCAAGTGCATCAACGATTTGATGCCCTTTCCAAAAATCAATCATGCAAGCACTCAAAATTTTGTGTGAGCGTGGCAAACCCTTTAATGCGTTGGTAATGCTATGTACTCAAAAGGGCAGAATTACTATTAAACTGCACTGCAGCTGGAGCATACGCATACATGTACACGTACATTTATACATGTGAGAGAGCAGTGAGAGGAAGCAAAAGGAGCAGTTGTCTTGTGTGACCTGATCAGAGCATCGAATCTCTCGCTCGATCTCATTAAGCCTTACGGCTGTTAGAAACCGTTGCTTCGATGAGAGTGTGAGAAATGCAATAAGAAGTTGAGTGGAAGCCTGCAGCAGGGCCATTTGATGCCCTTTTCTAAAACATATCATGTAAAAAGTCAAACTTTTGTGTGAGAGTGACAAACTCTTTAATGCGTCGGCAGTGCCATTTACTTAAAAGGCAGAATTGACAGCAATTTGCACTGGAGCATATGCAACATGCATACGTACATACATTTAAACATTTGAGAGAGCAGTGAGAGAAGCAGTTGTACTGCGCGAGTTGATCAGAGCATCGAACCTCTCGCTCGATCCCATTAAGCCTTAAGGCTGTTAGATACCGTTGCTTCGTTGAGAGTGTGAGAAATGCAATACGAAGTTGAGTGGAAGCCTGCAGCAGTAATTTCGTATTTTATCACGACAGTTTGTTCTAGACTTCTCCTTTGTATGGACGCTTGGCGATCTAGTGACACGGAATAAATAACTTAAGTGCGCATCAAACGTATTTTAAATTTAACCGCCATTCACAAATTGAGTTTTGAAAAACGGAAAAATCAACGAAGACGAAGGCGCTAATAAATAAAGACGGACGAAGCGAACAAGTGAAATAAAATTTATTAAGCGTAACGGAAAACAAATCAGTGTGTAACGGGAGAATGGGGAATGGCATCAAATGCAAATGGCATGGCAATGGGAGAGAATGACAAGTGCCCTAAATGAGTTGTTGTCCCAAAAAAGACAGAAGTACAACGAAAAAACAAAAAACACACAGAATTTGAATAATGAACAAATGAAAATATATATAACCGAAGGAGAGTGACTGATGGATACCGTAGATTGGCCATTTGCCAAGGGGACGCACGCGTCGGTTGGACTGGTAACTAAATTGCTGGCAATGGCCCCGCAAGAATTGTTTTTCGACTTCAGCCAGAATTGACCAGCTGGCGCTTTTAAACGCTCCCAGCTCTAGGTTGGGAATTGCCCTATACCCCCATAGGCAAGGCTAAAAGTTCGCCGCGCTCAACACCAACACCAACACACACACACAGAGACACACCGACGCACCTACACAAGTACTTATATACACAGACATACAGACGGACACACATAAGTACATATTTACAACTACAATTCCCTGTTGACGAATGGAGGAAGCATAGAAATGAACAAACCGTTTGTCCGCGAGTGCTTGACTCACACATATCCCGTATGCGCACGAAATAGTCTTTTTTTTGTCTTTTTACTAATCTGTTATTAACAGTTATTGCTTTCATGCATTTCGTTTTGTGCAGTTTTTTTTGTCGTTGGTGCTGCCCATGAAGAGCAGTCTTATTTTTCGTTTCTTTTGTTGTTGCTGCTGCGCATAAAGAGAATTCTTATTTTTCGTTTCTTTTCATCTTTCCTTTTGCCTGGCGTTTGAGAGCAATTGTTCGCAATGTTAATCTATAAATAGACACACGCTTGTCTTTGCCTTAGGATTTTTTTTTTGCTATTTTTTTTCTGTGTTCTTTTTTTTTACAGTGGTTAAAATCTATTCAAAAGCAAATATACTTTATTTGCTTACTAAATTGCTGTTGTATTAAAAGTAAGTATTGATCTATTGACATTTGTATTGATATTTATTTTATTTATTTATTTATTTTTAATTTTAGAACTACACGAGAAGTCCCAGGTAACTACTACTATAATTGAATGCTAAATACGGGGTATTTCCCAGTCGAATATTCGCATCTATGGCACTGCTGCCGTGCTGTAATTCGTTTGGTCAGAAAACTATGATAAAGAGTATAACTTTAATGCTTGTAAATGCTTTTGATTAAGATGTCAGGTCAAAGGTCTTAAAGTGTAATTGTCGAGGAAGTCCGTTACAACCGGAACGGTTGCACACAGGAGCCCAGAAACAGAAACAAATGGTCGAAATAGTTGAGACAATTTTCGTACATTTTTTATTTGTTTTCATTTGTGGCTAGAAGTATTTGTAGCTAGAACCGGGCACAAAACACAAGCATGAATATACACGTATATACATATGTATGTATAGATGTGGGCATGTATGTATATGGCAAATTATACTATTAAAACTTTATCCACACGGCAGCAGACAAATGCAGACAACTTTACCAAACATTTAGATCAGCGGTAAGCGCATTGAGGCAACAGCACGCGCCAAAGGCAAAGAACACGGACACGAACACAGTTGCTCTGGGTATCTCCCTAGATGTGTGAGTGTATGTGTGTGTGCCCAGTGGAAATTGCGTTAAGCGACAAAACTTTTGAAAATTTTTGGTACAGCAGCACTAACAACACGAACTTGAAAGCTACTCAAGCGTCAGTCCCAAGTTCAAACCGTACGTAAAAACACAGATACAACACAAATACAAATATATACATATACACACATATAGATATAGTGATAAATCGTTACATTTGCATTTGGGGTCAGGGACATTCCAGATGGCGTCAAGTGGACCCAGCTGATAGCAGCGCTAGAAATCAACTCCATCCATTAGACAAACTTGTCGAACAAACTCATATATTCGATGTCAAAGAAGCACTGCGAAAATCATTTAAAGTAACCTTCAGTATTGCTAGAACAGGATCTACTTTATTGTCACAAAAATGTAGCAAAAATTCCTAGAGTCGAATATTTTTGCAAAACTTCGCTTATCCAATTCCAGGGGAAATACTTGGAGCAGCAGATAAGCTAGCTCTATAAATTATTTGTAAAATGTAGTCCACTAGTGTAGTCTACTAATGTAGTCGTTAGAGACTCAACTAAACAAGTGAGGGTGTTCTAGTGGGGAGTGCCCGACTTGAAGATACCGTGAGCTCGTCCTTTTGGCGTTGTATTGATGATGAACAGTAGAATTCTGCTCTAGACTAGATGTACGATTTTACTGATATTTTTAGAGCCTAATTATGAGCTTAGAATGTGGGTATATACCACAGAAAAATTTCCTTTTTATTTGAAATTCAAGGTATATGGATAAAAGTATTGAAAATCTAAAAAAAAAAAAATGTTTAGCCTAAAATCAAATCATATACCAACGACTACCCTCTTAAAAAAACTTAAAACAATCTGTGTAACCTTCACAGAAATTCAGTTAAGATCAAATAATATAAAAAAAGTTTTTTTTTTTTTTTTAATTTTGCACAAATGGGTAAAAGTATAAAAAATCTCTGCAATTTTTACAAAAAGCCAGATAAATTTCCAGTCTCAAGCTTTTACAATTTACTTAATATAAATGAAAAATGTATATACATTATTAATTCATTAAATCATTCATTCATTCATTATAATGAATGAAAATGTATGTAATGGTATCAATCTTCAAGTTTTTATAGCTTCGAGCACTAATGGACGAAAGAACAAAATTACATTGACTTATCTCAGCCGTCTTCATCAAAAACATATATTCTATATATCTCTGCTGCCTACTTCTGTCTGCACATAACCATTATACCCAGCATACCCAGCATACAGCATTGAATGGGTATACTAAAATCGTTATATTTATTTAAATAGTTTTGTAAAATTACAGACTCAACTAAACTAAGAGCCCACTCTATAACATTGAATTGCTACTGACTAGAACCTACACACAAACACTCGACAACACTGACACACACACACACACTCAATCACACCTGTACACACTCACACACACATACATTGGTAAATGCATTTCCGTTTTGGCCAATTCGGCGTGGGCCTCTAACAATTCGTTTTTATTGTAACTGTAAATGGCAAAATGCCGCACTTCAGTCAAATGCCACCAGGGAGATCAGTCGTCATCGCCTGTGGTTGTAGCTGTGGTGCTGCTGACTGTGACTGTGGCTGTGGCTGTCGTGTTGTGGATGTGGTTGTGGTTGCGTTGGTTGCGGTTCTGAGTTTTGGTCACATACGATTGTATATGTGAAGGCTGTATGCTCTGTGACACTCACCTGTCTAACTCTAATTCTCCTCTCTCTCTCTCTCTCTCTCTCTCTGTCTCTCTCTTACTATTCCCTTTCTCTCCCACTCTATATTTGGCTAACAGTTCAAGTCCTTTTCACATTCTTTTTTTTGGCCTTTCAGCCCAACTGTGAATTATCAAGCAACTGCGTAAGATATTAATTAACATTTTTGATTGACTTCGACCCAATTATTCGATATACATACATTCGATATAAATATATTCGATAGATTCACACTCAATATACATACACTCGCTTATACATACATTCGATATACATACATAGCTGAGCAACCTGCTATTCAGAGATTTGGGTCTACAATTATTTATCAATAGATTGAAGGCGCCCAAATGAGCTCGGACATTCGGGTCGTTTCGGCACGGTTCGCACGTGCTTTGTTTTCGTGGCACTTGACCACAAAAAATTATAGCGGCTCGCTTTGGCCATTTGCTGATTGCGACCGCACTATTTTGTTGGGTCTGGCATATAAATTGCCAATGGGGCCTCGAGGCCCAAAACCTGAAACCGAAAACTGAAACCGAAAATCGAAAACCGAAACCCAAACCGTAACCGAAACCCAAACCTAACCAGCTTAACCTATAGTTGCGCCTCTTAACTTACCTCCATGCGACCAGATTTCGATTTCAATTCAATTGCATTGAGTGGCTGAGTGGCGTGTGCTTATAATCCTGTCCAGCCTAAGCTACAGCTTAGTCCCAAGCTGTGCGTGTGCACACACGTGAGTGTGAGTGTGAGTGTGGATGTGCTTTGGGTGCGGTGTGCCAATATTGTCCCATTGACCATTTGCCAGTCGATGACTTTTTACTGTCTACATGTGCGCACCGCACTTAATTGATGCAATGCATTTGAGTTGAGCCTGACATAACTTTGCTTTTAAGCCTCACACAGGCGTCAACCAACTTGGCCCAGCCCCTGCGGCCTGGAAGCTTAGTAGAGAAAAGGAAAAAATACAACAACAAAAAAAAAAAAAAGGAAAATATAAAAGAAAAAACCAGCATATAGAAAAAAAAGAAAAAGGAAAGTCTATAGAAGTCAATTTATATGCGCAACAAAGTTCTTATACTCTTTTGGAGAGATGAGAGATTTTATGAGAATTATTATTTAATTAAAAATTATTGATATAGAAATCATGTAATATGAAATCAGTTTATAAGATTTTTAAAAATTCATTTTTAAGATTTTGAGAATCTTGAATTAATCATATGCAATCATATTAGAATGTCTGATTAAAATTATTTAATAGTTTTAAAATTCTTAAAAATTCTAACTATTTACATAGAATTAGATCATTTACAAATAATGAGATTTATTATTTTATAAGTAAAGATTGAAGCTTTAGAAAACTTCTAATTAATTGTAAAGAAGTTTATATGAAGTTTTATGAAAAATTATTTATATAGAAATCCTATAATATGAAATCATATTATTATGCCTTATATATAATTTTAATAGTTAAGCTGGGAGGTTTTAACTCTACTTATTTATATAGAAGTCATATAATAATATAAAGTTCAATAATTATATAGAAATTATATAATTTAAATATGTTTACATTATATGGCCAATTTTTACTATTGAAAACATATAAAGAATTTCTGTTTGGAAATGTGCTAATAATGACTGAATATATGAAGGAGTCTGGTTAAAATTTTGCTAATAATTCTTTTAATATTAAAAATTATTTGCTAATATTGCTAAGTTTCTCTAATATATACTCTCTCTAGCTTAAACAATTCCATAGTAAAGATTTATTCTTTTAAACTAGCCTTTTAGCTCTATTTGTTTAAATTCATCAATAAAATTGATAGGCCCGTTGTAAGGGTAAAAAAAAAAGAGAAAAAAGAAAGGAAATTGTAGAAAGCATGACAGCAAAAATTGTCGGAGCGTTAAAAATGTGTGTCAAGCATTAGCTTTCAAAAGAAATAGCATCAGCTGCTGTTGGGGCCGGATATGCCTGACCAGCTGGAGCTGGAGCTGGAGCTGAAGTTGAGGCTGAAGCTGACCGGCGTTGCGTATACGCCTCATGGACTATGGCTGACGTGTGCATAAATCCTGCTTGTTTGCTTCACAATAAAAGCTATATATATACCACATATATATATTGTATGTATATAAAGTAGACATACATACTTAATGCTCTTTTGCTAATTATCCTAATTACATGAGGCAAGCATATAATTAGGTAATCAATAGATCTTATTAGGCGTGCAGTTAGCTGAATGCCTGAAGAGATAAGTAAAGCTAAAGCTATTGTTATATTGTTAATCCAAACTGTAATCTAAATTATAAATAGAATGCCTGAATTGGATTGAAATGCATAAGCGGTTAAGGTTGTTAAGCGGTTGAGGCTAACACGTATAAGAAAGAGCTTGAAAGTCTAAGTAGGCATTGAAATTAACACAGCGAATCCATATACTCTGTGCAGTTGATGAAATGGTGTTGACATGAAAGTGGACACGACTTTAAATTGAAATTGAATGTATAATATATATATTTGGCAATGTATATAGATATCTGAATCATTAGACTTTTAAAAAGTCCCATTGTATATTAAAATAATATTATTGTTCGATAATTAAAGTAGATTAAAAAAAAGATAAGTAAAAGTTTAAACTTTAAAATGAAGCAGTTTATATTTTAAATTAAATAAAAATTAAAGCTCTAGTTGGGACTAGTCCGACTAGAAGATACCCTGAACAGCGGCCGTGCAGATGAAATTTACTATTTAGTTTTGTTCCACATTCACTTTTCTAAAGATAAATTCCAAATATGTATATTTGCCAAAGCTCAAGCCACTTCTATTCAAAATAAGTATTTTTTTTCAAATTTCATTGAAAGAAGCTATCCACAGTGCGAAATATTTTGTACAAAAACCCTTCAATATCATTAATTGATAAAAGTAGGCTACAAAAATTGTAAGATTTCACAACAATGAGGACTTAGAGTTCTCAAATGGTTATAGCTTAGAAAGAGTAGCAAGGCGAAAGGTAGATGTCGAAACATCAGTCGGCGTTAAAGTTGCGAATGCGAGCGACTTTATTCTTCATTGTTTTCGAAATAAAATACATAAATATTCTTATCACCGTAATTTTGTCGGAACGTTTCTCTTGGCATAGTTTAAACCAAAATGCTAATAGGAATGTTTCGAAAAAAAGTTAATAAATAAAAAAGTAAGGGTGCTCTAGTCGAGACTGTACGACTAGGAGATACCC
Source organism: Drosophila hamatofila (assembly GCA_035045345.1). Taxonomy (NCBI): domain Eukaryota; kingdom Metazoa; phylum Arthropoda; class Insecta; order Diptera; family Drosophilidae; genus Drosophila; species Drosophila hamatofila. The sequence continues at coordinate 17,364,563 of JAWNPA010000039.1, read as the reverse complement.
TGAACCTTGCAAAGAATTGATGGGCTCTACTATGGGAACTTATTTGCTGAATAAATCCTGTTGTTGATGCACATTCTTCATCCAACTTTCACAGCGTGATAATGGTATTAAATTGTGTGTTTCACAAGTCTCTAGTATTTAAAAAACATTTTGGTTTCAAATGGGGTGGCGAAGGGAGCGTGGTATACAAAATCTAAAAAATACAAAATATCTGTATTCATTACATAAACTTCCACAGTAAATCTGTAACCACCATCTATAGATCTATAAATCAAAATAAATATTTATAGAAACTCCAATGGTATATATAATTTAAGATACTCAAGCTTGGTTCATTACTGAATAACTGTATTATTATTAGGCGATAATTTAATTGGATTAACAAAAAATAAAATATAATCAAAAGAGAAACCAGTAAAGGGCAATTTTGAGCGTTCGTTTAGGGCTCATAATAACAACAACAGCAACGTCATCTGGCAATCAGGTATTCCACTTGTGGCCACTGACGACCGACACCCGACGCCCAACGCCCGACGCCTCCTCGGGCAGCGGAGCCTAACCTAAGCTAACGGGTCGGTGTTGGAGCCTGTGGCTGCACATCCTGTTGGCTGCGCTGACAGGCGACGGCATGTTCGCATTGTTCTGAGATGGTTGCCCGGAGACTTTGGCTCAACTTGCGCCCCATGGCCACAGAGTGGACATATTTTTTTATACCCTGAACCCATTGAACATGGGAAATCAGGGTATAATGGTTTTGTGAAATTTTATGTAACAGGCAGAAGAAGGCGTGGCAGACTTTCGTTTTTTTTTTGTTATTGATTAAAAATCTTATCGAAAATCAGTTATAAAATTATATCTCTTACATCTTTAGTGCTTAATTCTCCAAATTTTAAATATAGATTCAAATATATTTTATAAAATTTCAATTTTTGCTATTTTTCCCGCCCATCCTCAAAACCACCCCCTCTCTATAAAATTTTCAAAAAGCGTATTTCAAACGCTAAACACTTGTGCTTTACCAAATACACACATTTAAATGTTGTTATCACGGTCTGAAGGTTTTATGAAGATTTTCCATCTACAAGAAAAGTTATTAATCAATTAAGTTCCCATAGTAAGCCCACACTAAAAAGAAGCGAATTTAATAATTGAAATACCATTTCCTCGAGGGGTTCAGGGGATCTCGTAGTCGAGCAGTCTCGACTAGTGATGGCAGAAAATATACATTAATCGATTATTGAATCATATGATTAAATTTAGCTGGGCGATTATAAATCGAAATTAATCGAACAAAAGTGGAAATAATCGATTAATCAAATGATTTTTTATTTGTATAGAAAAGTAGAAATTATGTTTATTATTTATTTAGTATTTTATTAGGCCTAGCAAAAAGTAACAAATACATTAATTATTATTTGTTATTGAGTATTGAATTGAGGAACAGTAGCTCAGACAGGTGCTCAGTGGTTAACCTGTTCCTCTTTTCGGTAAGTGTAGCAGCTGCCTTAGAAAAAAGACGTTCTGCTGGTACAGAAGTGCCAATCAGAAAGCAATAGCGACAAGCTATGATATATAGTTGGGGGTATACAGTACTCATCTCCTCCCAGGCATCGACTACATTGCGTTTAAGCTCCAAAACAGGAGCATTTAAGAAGAAACTAAGTTCGTCCTGAATTTGATAAGGGTCGTCTTTTTTACGGCGTTTGTGTACCAACGACTTGTGGTGGGCCCAAAAGTCAAATTCAATTTCTCCAGTAGATGAACCGTCACTAATGCTTCCTTGACTTTCATTTTTATCTGAAAGTTCTGCCATTTCCATTCGTATCTGCTTCATAACTGAATCCAAAGCTATCGGGTCCTGAAAATGAATTTTCTTGAAGCGCGGATCCAGCAATGTAGATGCAGCCAATAAAAACGACTGCTCTATCGCTCCAAATCTGCGATCGAACTGTTCCAAAATAGCTACTTTGAGCTTTTTTCCCGTGGGTGACTTACAAATTACCTTCATTATTTGCTGGCGTCCACAATGCGCGATAGGTATAACAAGGCTCAAAGTAGCATATTTTTCCCCACTTATTTGTGTAGTCATTGCTTCCAATGGCTTCAGCAAAGCAATAATTTCAATCATATCGTCTTTATCTTTGGTGGATATCATTTGTGGGGCATCCGAAAAGTTTAAAACCACTTGGCCGATGTACGAAATTAAATTAATGAATCTCTGCAGCATATAGAATGTTGAATTCCACCTGGTTTTCACGTCTAAAATCACTTTTAAGACGTTACCCTCCGAGGCGCCAGCAGAAACCTGCAGCTGTTGCAAATTTTCTTTGGATTTCCCGCTGCGTTTAAGCCAAACTACTATACTGCGGCATTTGGCAACTAACCCTGATACTTCCTTAATTTCCAAGCCATTACTGCACACTAAGTTCAGAGTGTGCGCAAAGCATGGAATATGGTGCGACTTTCCGAAGCTTTGGTGTATTGCTTTTACGATGTTTGCGCCATTATCCGTCACCACTGCAGTAACTTTCTCCTTAGAAATGGAAAACTTGTCCAGCGTCGTTAACAAGACTTCAGATATGTGCGCAGCAGTATGGGCTTCTATTAGTTTAAACACTCCAATCGTTGCATAGATTTGCTTCTTTTCAAATAAGCCATGAAGTGTTATTCCAATCACACCCGTCATATTTATGTCAGTCCAAATATCCGTAGTCAGCGATATACATGAAAGCTGACATACCATGCGCTTGAAATTTTCGAGCTCCACTTTATACTTTTTTATAATTTCCGCCTTGATTGTGTTCCTAGCTGGAACTTTGTATAAGGGATGATGCTCCTTCATCAGTTTTAAAAATCCTTTTCCTAAATTTATATTCAATATTACATTAATATACATATTGTCTTAATATACATATTTTATAAAACATTACCCTCCACGTGTGAAAATGGCAAGTTATCCATGACAATCATCTCCACTATTGACTTTGTCATCTTGGTATGTTTGGAGCCACCCGAAGCAAAGCTATGCACATTTGAAAAGGCTTCAGTAATGTGTTGCTGTTTTTCAACTGGCTTTGATTGTCGGCTTGTGCTAGCCACTTCCATGTTCAAAAAAGCATCGGTAATGTGTTGCTGCTTTTTAGCTGGTTTTGATTGTTGGCTTGTGCTAGCCACTGCCATGCTCTCCTCCTCACGTTCAAAATTTTCATTGGGTGTCTAAAGAAACAAATCTAAATAAAGTTCTGCTTATTACAAGTAAAGTTTAAAGCTTACCTTGAGAGACGCGAACTCGTTGATATGCTTCAGCTTTACATGCTGAAGCATGTTGGTTGTGTTTTTGCAAAATTTTAATTGTTTTTCACATAATCGGCACTGCACTTCTGCATCACTTGTTTTGGAAAAATATTTCCACACTTTACTAGTTGTTGGTGCCATTATAAACATAAAAGTTTTGTTTTTTTCCCTCTTCCAACTTATGATATGCGCGCTAAAGTTGCTTCTTAGTGATGCGATTATTTGAGCAATTAATCGATTAATGTTTCAATTAATTGAACCCCGTTTTGCGATACAATTGAATCGCAATTCGAAGCAAAATAATCGATTAATGGACATCATATGATTAATCGTGCCATCACTAGTCTCGACTAGAGCACTTTTACTTGTTTTTCTCTCTCTTTTTCTCTGTTATATTTTTTTTTATGGCGCTACAAGGTGGTAACATAAAACCGGAAACGTTGCGGCAACAGTGGCACGGGCAACGGGCAACGGGGCAATGGGCCGAGGCCTCTGCCGTCCAGACGTTAAACTGAAATGTAAATGAAACTGTTTCAATGTGTTTCACGTTGGCTCCTAAGACCGTAAGAGTTAAATGGGTGCGGATGTTACGCTCTGCGCTTGTCTCCGACTGCGTCAGTGTTAACAAAGAAAATGTCACGGAAATAACTGAGGATTAGATTGATGAGTTTGCCAGCTAAGCCAGCCCAGCCCAACCCAAACCCAAGCCCAAGTCCAAGCCCAAACTCGGGCCATGTCATAAACTAGTCACAGTCATAGTCACATAGCAAACAGCACGTGCACCAACACTAGCTGTAGTCCAAGTCCTGGAACCGTTCCCCCCTCCCCCCTCTCGCCCACGTCCATGCACACAGCTGTCGGTCGGTTTTAGTTTTTGATTATATGCCAACATCAGTTTATTGCGCGCTCGTTTGGCTCGCTTTTACATGTGTTATCTTCCACTACGGCAAGTGTAATTAATTAAATTAGAGTCGAGTTGAGTTGAGTTGACTCGAGATGAGTTGTTCCAAAAAATCGTCTAGCAAAATATACTTACCATAGGACTTTCTAATTGCAATAATACCAATATATAACTAAAAAATATATATAACTTACACAACACCCCTTTACAAGGTTGTTCATATATATATGCATAAGTTATGCTTGAGTGTTGAACAATATATATACTCTTCAGCTGTAACTATATTAATATATATTATATAAATGCTCCTGGTTCAACTATATAGTATTTTACACTGCAAGAAAAGAATGTTTTGTTGATCGTTTAATTTATTTTAATTATTTTAATTTGGAGCTCCTTGGAGCTGAACTGCAGTTTATTTGATTAAAATTGATAAAATAAATTAAATTAATTATTAAAAATTTATTAAAATAAATTTAAAACACCAAATTTAAGTTTAAATTTAAAACACCAGTTTTTCGGCAAATTGGATGCTTTTCTATTTGTGAATCGATTTGTGGACCTGTCCTATCTGTCCTACGGTAGGACTCCTACCTATCAAATTTTATTTATTTATTTTTTAATTTTTTCTATTTTTGTTTTATTTTTTTTTGTATAAATTACTTTATTATGATATTTTTATATCAAGTTTTCTGCTACCTGCTACCTTCTGCCACTGCAATTTAATCTTGTTTTACATATTAGCATAATGAACAATAATCAGAGATAATATATATGTACATATTATTAGTTTAACATATATTGAAAAGGATTTTCAATATTTAAAATTTTTTTAAAATAATTCTTGAAATAATATTTAATATTATAGGTGTAATCTTCTAGGAGGATCCATTGGATCTAACCTTTTTAAATTCATATTTTTGAAAATAAAAAACACTTTTTTCATGTCAGTTAGCTTTTATAGCGCTTTTCGGTCTGGATATGTCACATTCAAAGTAAACTTACTTTTATTATTCTATAAAGATAAAACTACATATGTTCCTATACTAATTTTGTTCATAAAGAATAACCATTTTGTGGTCTATACAATATATATTCACAATTAACAGTGAATTTAGGTGCGGTATCCCTATGACTAATTTTTAGCAGCATATAGAAAGCATTTCATACTAAATATTTTATTTTTTTGTCAATAATATTGCCATACCTTGACAGATCGAAATAAACACAGAGCTATGATCAGATAGGAATGAAATACAATTTATAAATTAAATATACCAAAATAAAATCTACTTCGAATAGACACCTTTACCTTCTATTATGTATTATTTTTAGTGTATATTAATATACATATGTATATTATTTCCTCACACACACACACACACCAGTAAATCTATGCATGTGCGTGTGTGTGCGCATCTATGTATGCACACATACATATATAATGTCTAACATTATCGTTGACATTTATTAGCCCCAGCTAAGTGAATTTTTTGCTTTGCTGCCTTACAATAATATTGTTATTTTGTCAATGTTGTTGTTGTTCTTGTTGTTGTGGTTCTTGTTGTTGTTGTTCTTGTTGTTGTTGTTCTTGTTGCTGTTGCTACATTTTCTATATATGTACCCTTCAGTGTGCGCATCTGTATTCAAATATGCACATGTGTGTGTGCGCGTGTGTATGTGTTTAGGTGTGTGCGTGGTCGAGAGCCTTTTGTAGGTGTGCCGTATTTTGTCACGTTTAACCAGCCCAGTCAGTTTTTGTTTTCTTGAGCGGCATTCGGGTGGCCCATGGGCTTTGGGGTTCTGTGACATTCCAAACCCTACGTGTTGTGTTATTGAAACATATTATTAATATTCACACATTCACACACACGCACACAGTCACACGCACACACAAGTAAGTTTGCTTTAAATGCAAAACTAAGAATTGTTTGCTTTGTCAGCTGCACATCAATTTGAGTAGATCGTCAATTGGGATATAACTCGATTAGATAAGACTTGATTTAGTTTTACATCGAAATGGTGGTTCAGCTGCTTATATAAATATGTTTGTATATACAATATATACAGTTGAGTTTATGCTGCACTGCACAAAACATAAAATTAAATACGTAATTTATCTGTTGAAATATTTAGTTTGGAATAAAATGATGAGAGAATACAGAAAAAAAATATTTAAGCGTTAATTTCTATCAATCATATTAAAGAAATTTAAAATTTAGTGTTGTATATATCCCCAACTAGTTTCTACAATATATTATTGTATGTGTATATACATATATACATATGTTTTCATATACTTATATATGTATATATTAAACAGTTTGTTATAACGCAGAGCTCAATAAAAATTGGTAATAAAAGATTAAATATTAAATAATACATAAACTAAGAATTGAAAATTCTACAGTCAGTGTCTATTTTTTGTTCAATTATTTCAAATATATAAATAAATATAAATTCTTGGTTAGAGCGATAAGATAAGTCAATTTAGCCATATTTATCTATCTATCTGACATTTTAAATGATGCTAATAATCATGCAAATCAAAAACATAAAGTTTGTTTTTGTACATTTCCATATTATTGATCTTACTATCGATATTTAACCTAATATTTGACTGTATTTAATCTGAATTCCATAAAGGCCAAAGAGACCACATTTCTGGTGTCTGCAATGTAGAATAATTAAAATACTAGCTCTGCTCAAGGACTCAGGACTAGCTGTACTAGACGGGCACTCCCCTTCTCGTTTCCCACTCGAACTGGGTTTCTAATGTGTTATTCACATTTGTGGACAGACATTTGTCTGCAGACTAATAAATGAAAAACTTAAATAGAACATGGCGATAGTCGCTAGCTCTCCAATGAGATAATTTTCGTAAGGCAATGCGGAAATTGTGTTTGTATTAAAAGTACAGTTATCCTTTGGGCCAGCCAGCAAGCCCATGAATCAACCTGGCCCGCACTGAGCACGGCCCAAGCCCATGTGGCACGTCTATTAAGCTGCTTTAATGTATTTTGATTGCATATTTTTGTAAGTTATGAGTTGTGAGTTATGCTTAACATATGCGCATAAATTTCAACCGAACACGGACTCTGCCTGAGCGTAAGAAAGACAAACAAAGAGAGAGTGAGAGAGAGAGAGAAAGGGAGAGGGGGAGTGGGTGTGGGAGTTGGAGAGAAATTGTGTCCAGCGTGTTTTTGTCACACAAATTATTTAGCTCTCATATGTCCAGTGGTCGCTTGGATAATGTGGCATAATTATACATTTGGCTGCCAAATGAATGGCTCTTGACGCCTATTAAACACACGCTGATAACACTAAGCACCAAATCTAAGGATTAGTTTTTTTTTAAATTTATATTCTCAAATATTTTGGCATAGCTTTAAGTCATTTCAAGCGTCAGTAACGTTTATCAAATTCAATACATATATTAAACTCAAGCCGAACTTCTAGTTGCCAGTGCTTTAGTAATAAGTTAGTATTAACTTTATTTTAATAATAGTTAACTATTGTAAGCAAATAAATAAATTTACTCAGATTTTCGAATTTTTTAATTCATTTTCAATATATTGCAAATGAATATTCAGAACAATTGACTAGTGCTATGACTACAATTAGAAATAGTTCTTAAAGATATTTTTAGCATGCTTAACTTAACTTCAGAAACACATTTTTTGGCTTTAAAACTTTAATTCTATTTATATGCATTCACAAAGTCAATTGAGCATATTAGTTTTCCGTCTTGGTTAACGTCCGTCTATCTTTCCGTTCGTCCGCCCTTCTGTTCGACCGTAAGAACGCAAATCCATTTGTCGCTATTGAGGCTGGGGAGCTAAAAATATTTATATATATTCTCGTTAGTGCCCTATCTTATATCCAAACTATATCTTGCAAAATTTTAAAACTAAAGCTGAGACGGTTTAGTTACTTCACTCTCCTTCCTAACTCCTTTACCAATAAAGTTTCAGTTATTTTTAGGTTGGGAATGAGTATTCTGTAGTCTGTAGCACCCGACTTAATATATCTGCATCTCTGCTTTCATCTGCGTTCTTTTCCTTCCTAAGGTTAGGAAACATCCTGACTCTGGTGTTGTCATAAATGACTATTTCTGATCAATAACAAAAAATATAAATAAATTATATATAAATATAATACATAATATATATGTATATGCCATTTGGAGTTAGCTATGCTCCTGCTGCCTGTTACAAATATTCAAATGAAACCAATATACCCCATTTAGCCATACTCACAGTCATACTCAAGAGCATCATGATTAGGCGTCTCATTTGCTCATTTGGTTGCACAGTGTATGTGGTGATACAAAAGCGTAGCTAACGAGATCAATCTGCATTGAATGTGGCACATTCGGCGTATTTAATACCAAATTGTTCAGTTTAAATCAGTTGCAACATTTCTGGGTCCTGTGTCCTTGTGCGAGCGCGTCCATTTATGTTTTCTGTCTGAATGCGAATGCGAATGTGAACGGTGCTGATAATACCCTTCGGCTGGGCGCAGATAGGCGTGGCTCGTGATTATGACAACGGTCTATGAATCCGTTGACTGCTCGCCGAGCCTAACTTCCGTTCCATTGTGCGCGGTTGCCGTAGTTGTAGCTATTATGGCGCTGTGTTTCCTGTGCGCCGGGCGCCGCTCGTCGCACAGTGGGGCGAAAATAAGTAAAGTGTTGCTCACCGATTTTTTAAATTTTATTGATTGATGATCATATAGATCAGTGAATCCAAAAAAATTTTATGGGTAGCTATGGCCCTTCAAAGTTAAGTAAATTAACAAAATTTAACGAAAAAACAAAACACTTGTCGATTGAATTTAAAGAAATATATTGCACGAACTGTTGATGTTTAGGTATCGCTAGAAAGATTGGCTTATTGAGAGCAAAAAAAGAAAAATGTTATTCGGTAATATTCCGAATGTGGAAGCTTCATTCGAGTTAAAATTTGACACATTTTTTTTCCTCGTTCAGATCATTGGCTTATATACACGTGTTAAGAAATATATCCTCTGCAATATTCATAAAAGAATATATATTTGTTTTTGAAAATATGCCAATAAAAAAGCTTTATAATTTTTACAATTTTTATATTTTTTATTGGTTTATCTAGTCATATATAAAACAAATAAAAAATACAAAAATTATAAATTCATAAACCAAGCAAGATGTTTTATCAAAATTTAAATGGCATTGGATAGAGAATTCCCCAAGCTTTTTGTTGAAAATGAACTATGAATCTCTAGTCATAAGTACCATAAATATTCATAATTCAACAAAAAACATTATACCCTGAATTCCTATTTTCAATGGGTTCAGGGTACAACAAGTAATTTTTTCATACAAAAACCTTTTTTTTTACCAAAATCACATTTTTTATGTTTGACATAAAACTGTGAAACGTCCTGTTATTGCATCACCTTGTGCGTAGATTCATTTTAAATTTTGATGAAATATCTTGCTTGATTGAAAAGTTATGATTTTCGCAATACAAAATGAACAAAGATACCACTGTGCGTCGGCTGTCGGTTGTCGGGCGCCGGTGTCGCTGGCAGGTGAAGAGTCGAAGGGTCGTTAGTCATTACCTGCCTACCAAAGCCATTGCCAAAGCCAACAGCGTTAACGACACTCTGCCACGTCCATAGACGGACAGACAATGCAATTGGAATTGTAGCTGCAATCCTCAACCAACCAGCCAGCCAGGCAGGCAGTTGGCCATCCAGGCAGTTGGCCACCCAGCCAGTTGGCCACATTCTTTGTTGTAGCCCAAGGCTGTGATTCGTTGCTGTGTCCCCTTTGGCCCTTTGCCGCTTGTTAGCCTCACGGCTGGTCACGTCCCACTCATTATCATCATCTGGTCTGGTTATTAAACATAATTATTGGCTGCAATTTGACATTTTGCTATTTCAATTTGCAGCTGCAGCTGTTGTTGCTCTTCCTCTTATTTGACTCGCTGACCTTTTGCGAAAAATCCTTAAATCATAAGCAACATAAAGTGGAGGAATTGGTGCAGGTTATGTGTAGCGTGTAGCTTACAAAAGATTTACATTCTATTCTATTCATTCTGTTTTATTCGCTGCTGAAGTAACATTTCATTCAACATTGTTGTGCTGCTCAATTTTGATAAATATGTTGGCTAGGGAGACTAGGTTTGAGACTGAATACTCTTTTGGTTGAGTTTTAGAAAGGGATTAGCAATAGAGTCTTTGTAGAATATGATCTTAAATATATACAGAAGTAAGATTTAACATTTCATAGAATATGAGCTTTCACAAGTAGGCAAAAGTTTTTAGAAATGAGAAATATTCAATATTATTGTTTGTTACCTTTTATATATTTAAGGGAAAATTGTTTTTAAATTTTTTTTTTTTAAATAGGTATAGTATAATTTAAGTTATATAAACAGAAATTAATATAAACGCATGGATATTGTTGATTTCAGGAAAATCACTTTTTAAAGTATCATATATTAAAAAAACAAACATAGTTTCAATTATAAATTCTTAAGAAATTGATAAAGAATATATCCTCCCTAGCTTAGTGTTTTTTTCATGATGTAGAATAGAAAATTATAATATCATGTATAAAAACAAAAAATAACAATTAACAACATTTCATAGAATATGATCTTTTATATTGGCAATATAATAAAATAATAAACCGATGTTCCTGTGCTGTATTTTTTTTTCTTTTTGAACAACTTTTGTTTTTCTTGTGAAATTTGTTTGTTTAACCCATTAGAATAAATTCGTTAAAGTCGAGAAAATAATATCGGGGAGAGTTGTTGACGGTATGGGCCGCATCTTTTAACATTTTCCAACACTCCAGAGTCCAAAGCTTATTGACTTGGTCTGCTTATCTGATAAGCACAGCTACATCTCTTCTGCTAATAGTGATTAAGAATAAATGTTTCTATTGGCTTCGCAAACATTAGCTGCTAAAAGCTTCAGACTTCATGACAACTATATAATAGCCACTGCAAGAGTAGAGAAAGAAATGTAAGCGAGTTGCTGAAAGTATACACACATACACACGCACGCACACACATCCACACATCCGACACACACTCACACATCAAAACTGACAAATTTAATAATCATAAAAAGCACAAGCAGACAAAACACGAAACAAAGGGAAAAGCGCAGCGTGAATAAAGCGTAGCCACGCAACCAACTGAAAGGCAAAAAGACGTGGGGCAACTGCAAGGATAATGCATAAACAGGACATGGCCCAAAGGCGAGAATCGCTGTGTGTGTGTGTCAGGGGGAGGGGGGAGGGGTTGGCTGAGGGCATGGGCGTTGCCAAATTACGCTAGACAAAGTTTAAATGAAATTGAAAAGTTTCGCCAGAGCAGCAACTATATATATGTATATAGATATGTATGTAGATATATGTATGTGTGTGTGTGTGTTGGGTGTGTGTGTGTGTGTGAGTGTATTGGGTGTGTGAATTCATAAGAAATGTCATAAATGTTGACTCAGTGCTCTGGGCGCATGTTGGGCAAAATTCGCTAAATTCATATGGACAACTTTATTGAGGGCAACCATTGGTGGGCGGGGGCGTGGCTCCGCCACAGTTGGCTGCTGTGTGTGGCAAATGAAATGCAACTGCAGCGCGGATCCACAAATTACCTCCCCCAGCTCTCTAATAGAGCTGCTGCCACTACTATTCCAGTGTCTGCTGCGCTCTGCATGATAAAGCCATTTTGTGACAGTAGAGAGAGAGATAGGGAATGGGAGTGAGAGAGAGTTTGTGTGGGAAAGGGACGGATATATACAGGGCCGGATCAAACACATTAATGTCATGGGGCCGGGTGTGGTGGGGGGGCCTCTTAAAATAGAGCTCAATATTCGAGTGATAAGAATGAAATATTATAAGAATCAATATAAGTATTATTGAGTTTAATGAGAATTAAGAATACATAGCGTATATTAATTATAGAATATTCACTTTTAGCGATTTTTGTGTGCCCCAAACTTGTAAAATAGGTTTCGAATGAGAGATTGCGGAGGATACAATTTTCCAAACTGTCGCAATCATGCAGAAAATGATACGAAATTGAAACCTTTCGAATACATACAGCCAAAGATGCTTAACATTGAATTATGCTACTTGAAGGCTATGAATATTTTTTATTTGTTTCTAGTTATCTTATTTTAATTTTATTTCCCTTGAACATTTTTTTTAACAAGCTTTTGATACTAAATTTATTTTTAACAGAGGTTAGCTTTTGTTTTTCAACTAAAATATATATAATTTTTGTCAGTTAAGGATTTTCTCTGATTTGTTCTGTAGGAAAGTGAAGGATATAAATAGAATTGGTTCAGTTTCTATTATGTTATCCTAGGGCTGTAACGTGATCTTACGTTTCTCCTTATTAAATTGGTAAACAAAATAGCGATTTACCAAAATTTTTCTTTTAAGGGTGGTGGAGGCCCTCTCTAGGGCCGTGGCCCCACTGGCCCTTATGATAGTCCGGACCTGGGTATATAACTTTTGCAACCGGACAAGTTGAACAAAAGTCTTAACATATTTTCGTAATCCAAAAGTTTTGCACAAATGCGACTTAATTGTTGCTACGCGTTGCTTCTGCTCTCAGTGCAATTGTTGTTGTTGTTGTTGTTGCTGTTGTTGATGTTGTCGCTGGTATAAACAAAAGCCTCAGCTAGCTGAAAAACCCAAATGAATTTGCTGTTGATGATGTTGCCGCGTTTTATTAAGTGATTAAAAAGAATAGCAAAAGTTGCTCAGCTGCAGCAGGAGTGGAAATGGCAGCAACAGCAACAGCAACAGCAACAGCAACAGCAACAGCAACAGCAACAACAACAGCAACAGCAATCCTTGTTGGCATTCGCAGTAAGTCGCGCTTCAAGGGTGGCCACACCGCTAAATGTCAGGATGTGGGCGTATACCGCCCATGGCGCATAATGCTCCGCCAGCCAGCCAACATTATGCAGATTTGAGCAAACACAGCACAGATCACAGAGCAACTTGGCTTATTTGCTGTCTTTAATGCGCTTACTGGCAAAAGCGCTGCTGGCATTATGGCAGCGCCATGGCCAAGACTCGGTGATTAGGGCCAAAAGTTGCTCAACTTTAAACAGGGGGAAGGGAGTTGCTCAGCTTATGCATCAACGGTTAAATAATCTCTCATTATTATTTTGATTGCTCACTGAAGAGTGCTGAGCAAAATAATTAGAAGAGCAAAAGCTGACGAAAAAAGAATTGATTTTAATATGACAGTTTATCTAATATAGTAGGAGCTCGGCCTAGCTCCCTAGTTCCCCTCTGGCATCAAAGTTTTCAACTCTGCAGCGTGAATATCTAAAGTTAAGTGTTTCGCTTAAGCCAAACACCGAATGCTCAGCTTTCAGCTTTTCATTCAAACTTGTGCGCGGCATAGTTCTTCAAGTCAACAGAATGGAAGCGAAACGAAACTATTTCGGAATGCTTGGCTGGAATTTCATTTCAGTTAAAATGTATATATGTATATACATACATATATATAGTATAGAAGATATTCAAGTTCTCGCATAGTTTTGCCTACTTACAGTTGCTGCGATGTCAACCTATTTGGCATTTCTTTGACTTTTTATTATAGCCTGAACCCATTGAAAATGCAAAATCAGGGTATAATGTTTTTGTGGAAATGTATGTAACAGGCAGAAGGAGGCGTGGCAGAACCCATATATTATATATATTATTGATTAAGACGTCGAGTTGAGTCGATTTAGCCCTGTCCGTCTGTCTGTGTGTCCACCTGTATGTCCGTCCGTATGTTTGAATGCGTCGATTTCAGAAGTTATAAAAGGTAGAAACTTGAAATTTTGTACGTCCATGCAGATCGAGTCTTTTTCGGCAAAAATCGATAACTCTTCCCATTTTTTTGCTATCGATAAAAAACCACTTTTGAACATCAGTTATAGAATTATATCTCCTACATCTTGAGAGCTAGAGTCTTTAAATTTAGAATATAGATTTTTGTGTATTTTATAAAATTTCAATTTTTTTTCGATACCACCCTTGAATCCATCCCTTCTCTCAAAATTTGCAAAAGATGAATTTAAAATACTTGAGTCTTCTGCTTTGGCAAATACACACATTTGATTGTTATCAGCATATTCTGAAAGTTTGATTGAGGATTTGAGGATAGTCCCCCTAAAACAGGATTTATGCAACAAATAAGTTCTCATAATATCGCTCACACTGCAGCCCAAGAGCAGGCCTTGCGTCAACTGCGTAGTTAGCAGAGCAAAGTGAATGTAAGAAGCTTAGAATGATTGATATATTTCTTTTTGCTCCTTGCAGGGTTCAGGGTATCTCCTAGTCGAGCAGTCTCGACTTGCGCTTTCTAACTTGTTTCATTCCATTTCTTGTGCTGGTCACATTTCTGTGTCTGGCTTCAACATTGCGTTGACCGTCCAGCGGACGATGACTGCCATTTGTGTGGCACCCAATAGACATCCAGCAACAACAACAACAACAGCAACACCAACTGAGCCAAACTGATGACAGTCGCTTGTTGCTGATTTCATAAGTTTTTATGTCTTCATTTCTGGCAGTCGTCGCAAATCAAAGTGAATGGCAAACATGTCTGTATCTATTTAACACAAATGCCCTTTTAGACATCAGCAATGTTACGTATACGTAATAAATACACACATTATGGCAACAACAACAGCAACGGCAGCTGAGTTGAAGCCCCGACATAAGCCATAAACTGAACGCATTAACGCCACAAATTTCGACACAAATGTGACACAAGTGTCACACAGACTTATTGATTTCGCCGAATCGAATTTGGATGATGGCAAATGAAAGCAACTAATACGCATACATCCCCTTCTATATGTTTGTCTGTGTGTGTGTGTATGTCAGCTGTAAGCCGAGACGAGCGTATCTCGATTGCTGACTGGCCACACGCATTTTGGAGTCCGTTTAAGTCACAGCAGAAACCAAAATTGAATTCTTTTGGCTAGAATCGAACAGTTTTTGTATCTCTTTTTTTTTTTGGCCAGGCCACGTGACCACATACAGAGAGAGTGAAAGGGAGAGTGAGAGAGTGAGAGAGAGAGAGAGAGAGAGAGAGAGAGAGAGAGAGACAGGACCATTTCAGTTTTGAATCTTAATATTGATGCGTACATGGAAATGCAATTATGTTAACACTGCGGCTTGTCTGGCCTCAGCTGCCCTGGTCAAAGCTGCATTGCATCTCATTTCAGCCAGGACTTTAATGCCATCTAATGCGCTCAGATCAAGTTGAGTCCTTCGGAAATTGATATTAGTTTAATGGCATAAAGGTAAAGGTAAAGGCATAGCACAGGTTTCTAAGGTATCTATAAGATTCATAAAGTATTTAAGGTTTTTATAAGCACAAACGCCCTTCACCCGTCTGTTAATATTGTAATATTTGAAATATGAAAAAAATAAGAGTTATGAATTTTAAAAAATTAGGCATTATTAAAATTAATTTATATGATAATAATAAAAAATAATTTGTACACATCAATTTTTATATAAAAATCCAATCATAATTCTTATTTTCAATTTTTATAATAAAAATTTAGTCATAAATTTTATTTTCAATTTCAATTTTTATTATAAGAATTGAATTGATATATCTTTTAAAACAAAGGTGCTAAATCATATATATACCTATAAATATGACCTACGCAGTTGTTATATAATATGTATGTAAATATGTATATGTTTTGTTTATTTATGTATGTTATTTATTTATTTTGTATTTTTTTATATTCATTCGTTTTATCTTATAAATTATTTGAAAAATTAAAAATCGTTTTTTTTAACTCAAAAAAATAATTCTTATTTCTTAATTTTTTCTATAAAAATTATAATCGTTACGGTCTCTGCTTTTTGTTGCTCTGCTTTAAGACATCTTCCATTAACGTCATTTCACTTCACAGTTCTTTAAACTAATGTTATACTAACTGTAAATGTAAATCAAATAAATCTATGAGATAAACATATATACATATAAATATGTATTATATATATGAATATGCCATATTTCTATAAATTGCATATATATTTCTCTGCTCAGGAAATAAGTTAAACTATTCCCCTCGTACATCATCATGAGCTGCAGCTGTGCCCAGTTTTGCCGCCTTTAATGGCGTTTATAGCTTGTGGGTTGCTGTGGATAACAAATTGATTTAAGTCCGCAAAGCAAAACAATCTACTTTAATCGCCTAAATATTTGCGCCAACAGTTAGTTAAGCCCCATAAATATTTATGCACATTTGACCAACAGCATTTGGGGACATCGGGACGGCTGCTGGCAAATGCAGCTGATGACAATCTGAATGCCAGCCCAAAGGATGTTCAGCACTATTAAGGGCTGCAAACAGATTAAGTCCGCTCCATTGGCATGCAGATGAAATGAACTGTGCGCCGCAAAGTCCAAGCGGATCAACTTGCTTCTTTCTTTTTTTTTACATTTTCACTGATTGCAATCGGAACGAAAGGAAAATATACTATATATGGATGTACTACGTACGAGGTTGTCTGTTCGATTCCTTGCAGCGTGGCCAGCCAGTGTAATAAAAACGAGAGCATGTTAAGTCGCATTAAGTCATTTTTTAAGAGATATTCCTTTCGGTGAAAAGTTCTTTCTTTTGATGGCAAGCACTTTTTTGTGGTACATGTACGTGTGTCTTTAATAGAGTCAACCTATAAGACGAAAAACCTATTGACTAAATCGGCTTGAAATCGATTGAAATATATAAAATCAATCACCAGTCAACAAGGCTATGTTTTGAGTGTATAAAACAGGTAAAGAGAGACGTGGTCGGGCCTATAAAGTTTATTTACTCTTGGTTAAGATCAACAGTCGAGTCGATATGTTTGTCTATATGCCGAATGTTTGTCTGTATGTTTTTGAGCATCTTTGTCTGTATGTTTGCCTGAATGTTTGTCTGTCTGTCTGTCAGTCTGTCAGTCTATCTGTCTTCTTCTATCTGCATATCAATCTTAGAAGCTTTTGGAGCTAGAGTCTTAAGATCTCATAGTGACCTTACACTTTTTGAAGTCATCACACATAGATAGCGATGAATGGATAGCGAATTTGATTTCTATAAAATCGATTATGATCAGTTTTGAATCATTTAAGCTTGTTTTGAGGATTAGTTTGGTATATAGCTTCTCCTGAGGCATACACATAGAAGAAGCCTGATATTTGAATACCCCTCTCCGCTTCACAGGATGTAATTGTACTTCTTCTTTCCAAACGTAAAGACTATGAGGAGTTGTGAATGGAAAAGAAGCACGATTACATCGTTATTCGTGTGCGTTTAGCCTTACATATTTGTGCATGTATGTATGACTAGCAGCTCGTCAAGAGGTTCTAGTTATCTGCTCCCGACTCGAGCTCTCTCACTTGTTTTCCTGTCGAAGTCATTGCAAATATAAAGAAAATTGGGCTTATATTGTAATAGAGTAATAACACTTTTATATATTGTATTAGAGTAATTACACTTCTCTCTATGTATGGTATATACGATACCTTCTCGTTGCAGACGTTTCAGGTATCTTCTAGTCGAATACACTCGACTAGCTCTTTTGTGTCTTCTTGTATAATCCATTGAAAATGTGAAGAAAATTTGGCTTATATATATTTTTTTAAATAGAATTTCTTTATATATATATATATATATATATATATATATATATATATATATATATATATATATATATATATATATATATATATATATATTATAACCAATATGCTTTAATGGGGCACACCCGACTAGCGGTTTCTTCTTTTCTTGTCAAAGCCATTGAAATTGTAAAGAAAATTCGGTTTCAATTAATATAGAAAAGAGAGAAAGCGCAAATATGTGTATATCCACAAAACAGTAAAAATGGGTATATTAGCTTCATATTTTTGGCAATTTTAATTTATTTATTTATTTCTCTATTTATTTATTTATTTTTTTATTTTACATATGTTAATTGATAAGAACTTACTTTGTAACATGGATACACTGCCAAAGTTAAATTGCCTTTGAACAGTGAGCGAATATTGAGCAGTCGATGGCAACCGATTGCCGCATTCTTGCTCAACTGTGACCGCAGTGGCCACTGTCACGTTTCTGTTTCTGGTTAAATCCTTTGGCAACCTTTGTCTGTCTGCCCATCGGCCCATCTGCCTTCATCTGCTCCCGTTGGCCCCCAGGCGGAGGCTGCACTGCGGTTTTTCGCCTCGCTGGCGTTGTTGTCGCCATTCGGTTGCCCTCTGCTGTGCTTGTTCCTCATGTGTTGTGTCGTAGATGGGCCAAGCAACTTTCATGCAACACACACACACACACACACACACACACACACACACAGAGAAAGTCTCACAATTAGCCACGTTTCACATTAAAAGTGTCGATGGGGTTGGTGAGCTGAGCTGAGTTGAGCTGAGCTGGTGTGCTGTGGTGGTCTTGGGGAAAGGGGACGGCACTTATACTGTCAATAACTTAATTTTTACCACACAACGTGATTTAATTAACGATTACAGTAAGCAGAGTTAAGCAGGCCGTTCAGTTCGTCCAGTTTTCGGGCTTCTCACGAACCAATTAAGTGAGTTTCCCTGTCGTTTCTGGGCTAACAGGCAACTTGTTATCGAATTGCCAATTCTTACAAAACTTTTTCTTTACCCCGAGAGTCTCTCTCTCTCTGCCTCTCTCTCTCTCTCTCTCTCTCTCTCTCTTTCTCTCTAACTCACTGTGTGGTACGTGTTGCCACGTGTGTATGTTTTGCGTGCCAGCCAGCTAAATAGAAACGGAAGTGGAAATGGAAATGGAAATCTCTAGCCAGGGCATGTATTTAACCGCATTAAATTGGATGCATGCGAAACGTGTTCGGTCACTGGGCCACACACTCTGGTCTCGGTCGTCTCACATGCCACAGCAACAGCAGATCAGCTGACACGCACCCATTGTGGCTGTGGCGGCAACTCTGTGGCCAGTTGTGCCACAAATATGAACATTATCAAAATACATCAGCATAAATTGCGGCAAGTGTGACACGTTTGCCACTGACAGAGAGAGAGAGAGAGAGAGAGGGAGACCGATTGCTATATTGATATAGATATGTATGTATGTAATATATAAATATATACATATATTAGATTAATTTATATATATATGTCACATAAAACAAGGAGACTTGCTTTGGCACAAAGACAAGACAAAGCGCTTACAGTGGGTGCCTGAATACATAAACTTATGTCCATTGATGCATATATGTATAATAAAGCTCTAGTCGAGACTGCTCGACTACGAGATCCCCTGAACCCTTTTAGGAATTTTAGTGATACATCGCATATTTTCGGCTTATGCAAAAAAAAAAAAAAAAAAAAAAAACAAACACGCACACAGACATACACACAATCGAGTATGTTTTTTAATTGAATTTGGCAGACAAAAAAAGAAATGAAAAGTATAAAGAAATTTGTGCATTGATGAAATTTAAAAAACAAATTGAAATTGAGTTTTAAAATAGTTTGAATAGAAAATAAAAAGCAAATACTGAAAGTATTTTTTTATTAACAGTTATAGTATGTAAAATATTGGAAAATTGTTGGAAAAAATCAAATAACAGTTGATTTATGACTGACGCTTAAATATGGCAGATCATGATAATAAATCCATTCATTCATGACTATTGAATGGAAGAGCCAGAAATTGAGGCAGTTAATGCAGGAATCTTGGTCCTTAAGAGAACTAGAGAACAGAAGGAAGTGTTGTCTATTAATAACTAACTGTCTCTAATAACGATAAGTATTTAAGTAAATAAGCTTTTAAAAATAACAACATTTAATCAACTTTGATAGATCACACAAGGAGCGAAGATCAGCAGCAGAAGATCATTTACATATGTTGTTTATATGTACGCAGCAATATTTGCTTACATTTACATTTAAGTTAAACTCATTTCGAATGCTTGAAGCAGCAGAGAGTGTTCTCATTGGTCACTTCACGATCGACTGCAGCGACCGCAACTCGACGCAGGCTCAACATTTGAGATCGCCTTGGTGTTTGAGTGAAAGTGGCCCTATATAAAGAGCAGCAGCTGCAGCATTTCTTCAGTCGTCCAGGCCCGGTGGGGGTCAGTAGTGCAGTGCAGTAAATTGAAAGTGAAAGTGAAAGTAAAGTGTGGTCAAGTAAATATTTTATTTGTTAATAATATTAAGTACTATAAGCTGAATTGTAATAGTTATAAATAACTCTTAAGAATTGTTAAAATATTAATTATAAGGGCAACTTTAGACATAATGTTAGTGATCGTTTAAAGACTTAGGAAACTTGAAAGACTTAGAAAATTTGAAAGACTTAGGAATATTGAAAGACTTAGAAAATTTGAAAGACTTAGAAAATTTGAAAGACTTAGAAAATTAGGAAGACAGAAAATTTGAAAGACTTAGAAAATTAGGAAGACTTAGAAAACTTGAAAGACTTAGGAAACTTGAAAGACTTACAAAATTTGGCAGACTTAGTTAAATAGAAAAGCTTAGAAAATTTGAAGGACTTAGGAAACTTGAAAGACTTAGAAAATTTTACAGACTTAGAAAAATTTAAAGACAGAAAAGTTGAAAGGCCTAGTAAACTTGAAAGTCTTAGAAAATTAGGAAAACTTAGAGACTTAAAAAACTTTGCAGATTTAGAGCAAAGAGTTAGAAAACATGGTTAGTTAAATTGTCATTAGGATAATAGTTGATAAGGTAATTATTTTTAGTAAGTAGTCATTGTGATAATGAGTATTAGAAATATAAGCTTTTGTAGTACTCACTGTGAGAGTAATAATTAAGTTAATGAGCATTAAGGTTTTATGTATATAATAATATGCCATAAACATATAATAATTGGCAGAATATTCAAAATTATCGTCTTGAAGAACTTGATTTAGTAAAGGTTTTTAAATTACCAAAGCTATTATTGTATAATCATAAGAATATTTAATTAATCAAGTAATATAAACCGATCTAAACAAAGTTATGATTACTCTATTGCAATAAGATGATGCTTTAATGTTGATGAGATACCCATATTCGGACATTTCCAGCTAAAGAACTTTTACATCAACTAGAGAACTCTTATTTGTTTATATATAATGACAAATTTTCTCCCTAGAGTAAATTGATGCAATGTAGTAAAAATAGTTGCGTTCTTTAAAAAAAATTAAAAAGTTTAAGTGCGTCTATTTCAGTGACCAAGAAAAAAGTGCCTTTTTATACCCTGAACCCATTGAAAATGGGAATTCAGGGTATAATGTTTTTATTTTTTTTAAAACAGTTTTCATAAAATGAATAAAAGCAGCCGTTATTTTGTAAAATTAGCATTTTTATGAATTTTTTACTTGAAGAATCGAATAACGAAGATTTTTGTATATCCACTTTTTTTAATTGCTTTAAATATTATAAATAAAAGTTATAAAGCAAATATTAATGAAAGTACCAGTGCGTCTAACCTAAGACCAGCAGTGTATATTGTATATATAATATATATATATATATATATATATATATATATATATATATAGAGTATATATATATATATATACATTTGCATTGCTGCTGCAGCTCATTTGTTTTGGGCATTGTTTCACCCTGGAGCTTCTGGCTCATTTGCTGCGCTGTTTGCATTTGGTTAGTTTACATGCAGTTTAAAGTTTGGGGCCAACTTTGTGTCGTCCCTTTTAGCCATTTCAAAGTGCACAATGTGACGTTAACGGGCAAACAACATTTGCATTCGCACCAAAGCCCCCCGAGGCCGTGGCCACTCTCTCTCTGGAGTCTCACACCCTCTCTCTCTCTCTCTCTCTCTCTCATTCTCTGTCTGTTTTCCTCTCTCTTTCTCTCAG
Organism: Drosophila hamatofila; assembly: GCA_035045345.1. NCBI lineage: Eukaryota > Metazoa > Arthropoda > Insecta > Diptera > Drosophilidae > Drosophila > Drosophila hamatofila. Next base: position 17,342,481 of record JAWNPA010000039.1, on the reverse strand, counting down.
CTTGCTCCACTAATAGGCACATTTAAGCGCATTACGTCGAAATTATTGTAGCCGGCAAACGCTTTGGAAAATGCAATCAGCTTTTCCGCAACAATTGCAGCAATCAGAGCTGTCTGCATGTTGGATTTTTCAATACGATGCAAGCACGGATTACAGACACTGTCGTGCTTCCGCTGACTATTTGACCAGAAAACTGATATTGTTTGTGCGGACTTTTTTTTTTCATTTGTGTAAAAAAAATGAGAGAAAAAATCAACTAAATGTGTTCCAGTCGGGTGTGCTCGAATTGAATAGAAAAAAGGTTAGCTGCAAGTTTTATTTTGAAATGGAAGCTATACAAATTGCAGACTTGATGTATTGATACAAGTATGCACTTCATATCAGTCTGTATACTTAATTTGATGGCTTAAGTGATTCAAGGAGAGTGCTTAAGTAAGAGATTTGATTTCAGGTACATGTAAACGAATATAGATTATTTTAAGGAAATATTATTTTTTAATTTTTGTTTATTTTTATTTATTTAATTTACTTCTAATTTAGGGATAGACCTGGTATAGTGGTAAGTGGTGCAATTCCTGCGATGTAGAAGGTCTAGTGGGTGCTATCGTTTTAGGCAGTTGGTGATGTTGATGTCGGTAATTGAGTTAGGGTAATTAACAAAAGGGTTGGCGTGTCTGTCTATACGAGCCATTTACGCTTTGATTAATCTAGAAATATCCTGATGGAGCCAAGAATTTCGAGCTCTTCCTGAAGTTTTATGCTTCAGTGCAGTATATGTGAGTCTTAGATCGTTCGTAATTTAAGTAGTATGTTACATTTGGAATAGCTGACAGGTTTTGAGGTTTTGATGTTAGCCTTCTGTCAAGCACCAGTCCCAGGTAGTACTTGGATATATTCCCATTGTTGATTCGCTCATCTATATAACTTTTTTCCGTATATGGGCCCATTTGTTCACTGCTTCTTCGCCTTCTTCTGTTCTTAAATATAACTGTGCAAAATATTATTTTGAGTTTAGTTCGTGGTATATCAATGGGCATCAATATCAAGCAGATAATTAGTTGAAAGAATAAACAGTTTTTCAAATTGTTAAAATGTTAAAAAAATTTTTATATATTCTATTTTAATTTATACAACATAATTTGTTGCTTGCGCCACGCAACCAACTCTGAGGCCAGAACATGCTATATAGAAAGATATACCTATAATATGTCGAAACTTGCTACGGATGTTCACTTTCCATATTCATCGACCTATATAGCCATGCTCCATAAAGAGTTTCCAGTTGTCCTGCTACAATTCACTTGCTTTCTTTTTTTATGGACGCGGATTTCTTAGCAGATTCTTCTATTTTCGCTCACAGCAAACACCACGCTGCTTTTCGAGCAGAGGCCTACATGTCATCTCATTCTCTCTCTGTGACACCCGGAAGCATGTTCAACAGCTATGTTTGTCTCTCTCTCTCTCTCTCTCCCACTCTCTCTCGTGGAGTGCCAATTTGAGTATACTAGGAATCGTGCTGCCAACTGGAGTAATAGATCCAACACTACTCCAACCATACGACGCTATTTTGTTGGACAGCTCACTTTACTACTTACTACTGCTCTAGCGATTAGGGGCGCTGAGTTCTATTGGAAAATGTAATAAGGAAGCTTATATAATAATGAATAATTTAGTATGTATTAGGTCTAAGCTCCGCCTCAATCGAAAATGAATTGAAATATCTTGACTGGTTGTTAGTTTTAACTTATATTATATATAATAACAACAAAAAAACTATATATAAAGACAGCAACATATTCTTCATATGCAGAAAGAAAAACTCGCATTAAATTCATAATTTTATTACGCATTTATTTTCATACATTCTTTTTATATATGCATATTTTTAACTTTACAAAAAAAAAATTGTATTTTTCTTTTTTCTGTGAGTGTGTTTTGTTTTCCTTTGTTTTTATTTTTTTTATTTTATTATTATGCTTTAATTAAATATGTGTTTACTTTCCTTTTTTCTCTTTTGATTTGCATTTGTTGTCATGCAGCTGGATTTAAACAATTTGGTTTTTAGTTTGAACAGAGTTTTCGTCGCTTCTCCATTTAAAATTACACAAAAAAAAAAGATCAGCTATGCAATTACGACTAGAATATATTCGTAATTATCGATTTGCAATTGCAGCTCTTGATTTTCAGATCGTTTTTCTTTGTCATGAAGAAGAAAGTTACATTTGATATACATTCATAATACTTTTTATGTTTTGGATTTTTTTTCTTTTCCCTTTTCTTTTTAATATTATTAATTTCTTCGTCTTCGATAATCTCAATTTGAATCGTTTTGATAAATGACTACATCATTTTGCAATATCTTGTGTGTGTATAGGTGTGTGTGTGTGTGTATGTGTGTATGTTTTCTCGTTCCTTTTGGGTTTGATAACAATTAGTATTTTTGATATATCATATTTCATACTTTAACAGAGAGCCATGCACTTCCGCATATTATATATTTATATATTTAAACTAATGAGTTTATTCGCTCTTTTTTTCCATTTTTTTGTTACTTTTTGTTATTTTTTAAGTCACACTGAAATATTGAATACAATTAATTGTACTTAGTCTAATGCTATGACATGTATGTATATTTTGTTTTTGCACTCTATTCTTAGTTATTCTTTAGTAATTCACAAAGCCAAAAAAATATACATTTATTAAAATTTTTAATTATTTTTTTTTTTTTTTTACATTTTGGTACCATGTTTGCTTCCAGTTCTATTTTTGTTTTGTTTTGATGTTTTTGTAAACAGCAGGAAATAATGAAAATGAAAATGAAATCCTTAACGAAAATTCTCTAAAACGAGATTTGTTTGTTCACATCTTTGGTAAAATCCATGGGCTTGTTGAGACACCAATTTTTGTGTTTTGTGTAAAATTTGATTTTAACAGCTTTTAAAACTTTTAGAGATTTAAAAAGAAGTATAATGAATACATGCATATATACATTTATGTGTAACACTTTGTATTCGATTTGATTAGGGCTTAGGCCTGAAAAATAAATGTGGCATGTGACAACATTTCTGCTGTAGTCGCGTCAAGTGTCCACAATTTCTTCGTATTATTATTATTATTTAAATTTGACACTTTCCAATTGATTCAATGCCAATTAAACTCTTTTCTTTTGAAAGTTTTTCAGCTATTTCAAAATATTGTTTATTTTTAGTTTATTTCATTAGGAGTTTTTGCTGCCGTTTCTATAATCAGTTAAGAGATCTGTAGAAATGCGCTTAAGGAGTTGGGTTGTAGTTCAGTTTAACTAATCTGATTGAATACCATCATGATATGAGCCACTGCAGTTTAAACTTCGGCTTTGTTTTGGCTTGTTTATTGCTTTTAGATGTTTTTTTCTAGCTGCCTCTTGGTTAATTGCTGACATGGAAATAATAGTAAAAAGGGTTTATATGAAGGTATGTTGAAAAAATGGGATTAAACCAAATTTTGTATAAATATATGATTTCGGTTCTGAGGAATAAACAAAAACATTAAACTACATTTTTTATAAATATCTATATGATTATGTTTTGAAGAAGATTCTATAATGCCTTTTTGAGTATACCTTAAACTCAATTAACTTAGGAATTTATGGATTTAAGGAATTTATTTATATTATATTATATAATAGATAATAATATATGAAGATGAAGTTATAAAAGCATAATTTTTAAAGAATATATAAATATTTATGTATGTATAAACATAATTAAATATGATTTGTTTTTGATATTAATTCGAGGTGTTAAAGTAACGAAAATATGCTAAAATATCAGATTTTATAAAATGAGAGAGTTCAGGGTATTCATTAGTCATTCACTTCCAACTAAAGCATTATTACTTGCCTTCACACAAATCTATTTTGATAGGATTTAAGTTGGAAATAGAATACTTACAAATATTTGAGTAGATTACCTAAAGAAACAGCAACTTACAAAGAGGGAACTGAATTTTCATTGAATTTACATTTGAAAATATTTCATATATAAAATAAATAATAACAAACAGTTGCATTTAACCTTCAGCTAGCATTCTCGAGAGAATGAAATATAATACTCAATTCTCAGTTTGTATGCAATGTCATGATATCAGAAGGGGGCGCGGGAAAAGGGGCTCAGAGGTTAGACTGCAGCTTTGCTTGGGTGGGTCAGAGTTGAACGTGTGGGTGAATTGGCATTGTGTGGGTTCACTTTCAGCAGTTGGCATATTGTCATGATCCGCTTAGAGTTATCAACAATTCGTATAGATATATACATATATATAATACATATATATATATATATATATATATATATATATACTTGGGCATCAAAGGTGGATGCTGCATTCATTGTTCAATTATTTGTAAGTTTTGATAACAAGAAACCAATGATAGTAGAGTCAAAGAAGTAAAGTATTCGCTAGTTAGATTTTGTTAGATTTTTGAAAAAAGTCATTATACCTAATATAGATAGAGGCATTTGCCTAGTTTTTTTTTAGTTTTAATTTAAGTTTTAGTAGTTCAAGTTGTGAAGGAGTTAGTTAGAGCTCTAAGTGTCAACAAATGGATAGTTAAAGACCAGTTGGTATGCAACGCTTTTGTTTTTTGGGGTTTTCTTTCAGGATGTAAACTTTTGTTGGTAATTATTCGTACAGCTGCAACATTTATCTAAAAATAATACAATATGTTTTCTCTACACTTTCATTAAACTATTTGCTTTCATTATCTTTTCAATGTCTTAAATACTCATTTTTTTTTTTTTTTTTTTTTTTTTTTTTTGATTAACATTTATTGTAGTTTTGGACATTATTCTTTTTTAAATTTAATGTAATTTTAATTTTAATTTTTTTCTTAATTTGTTTCTTATTCATTTGTTTATGTTTTTTTTATTTTTTAACAATTGCACTTTGTGCAGAAAAAGTTTGTTCGTTAAATGTTTGTTTTTTAGTATGTATTTTGGTTGTAAAGTTGAAAGCTTTTCTTTGGGTGTTTCGGCTAAGGTACCAATTTGCTACAGGTTGTCTAAGTGGAAATTACTTTTGCACTATCTCTCGCTCGCTCTTTCTCTATCTATTTCTTTCTCGCTTTGGTTCATGTTCTCGCCTCGGTCAGGCCAAAAGTTCAAGGCTAAAGATTTGTTTACTGTTGGAAGACTATAGCTAAATATATTTGTGTGTGTGGGTGTGAGGGTGTATGCACATACCAGAAGAGTATGAGTCTATATATATGTCTATAGTAGTTAGACCGGTTTGGACAAAGATCTTAACAATCAGCTTGCTACATACAATCAACTATTTACAATCCATTTTAGTGTCTGTTTGTCTTATGATCTATTTCTTTAAAATACAACACATCCACATATACATATAAACACATGTATATATATATATATATATATATATATATACATATAGTATTTGATAAATATCGTAATTGTGTGTATCTGCAAACATACATATATTGTATATTGTATGCCTGTATACATATTATATATACAGAATTTGCCTAATTTAATCATGAATAGAAGAACTAGAACTAAGCATTTGATTTGCTTTCTCATTTTGTTAATACTCAAATTTTTTTTTTTTTTTGCATTATTTTGCTGGTCCAATTTCTGATTTTAAAACATTTGATTTTACACTTACAATTTGCCTAAAACACATATATATGTATATATATACATATAAATATGCCCTGTCTTAAATGAGTTCTGTAATCCTTTTTGCTTCTTTTCTTTATTTAAATTTTACACATATTATGGAAATTTGATATTTGATATTTATATTTATATAATTTTTATATATATTATTTTTGGCTGAAATAAAATTTAGATAACTATTTTGCATGTTCTTTAGTAGTATATCCAATAATCCTCAATTTCATTAAGGTTTCGTATAGTTGAGTACTCTTCGTTTTCTTCTTCTTTTATTTATTTATTTTTTTTTTTTTTGCTCTGTATTCGCAAGTAAGTAAAACTGGGCTTTGGGTTGGGTTTATCTTGTCTTAATTCAATTTTTGCAACAGTTTTTTTTAATTTGATATATTTGAAATTTTGACTGTTAAAAGTTTGGGCCGTTTGCCACGGTAGTTCGTTTTAGCCTAGTTTAAAAAAAAAACACACACCAAAGTTTCTTTGATTCTTTCGGTTTCATTTCATTACAACAAAATAGGTATTTTCTTCCTCTACTTAAGTTAGTTATTATAGGTTTGTCTTTTTTTTTTTTTTTAGTATTCATCTTTTCTTTTGTTTTTAGTTTTTATTTATTTCTTTTTTTCAAATATTTAACCGTTAGTTTTTGTTGTTTGTTTGGTCTAAAGCTTTTCATTACGCATGCATTTGTCGTGGAAAATTCTGTTGCATACTTTTGCGGGCGAGCCGAAACAACATTTAGAAATGGCGCAGCTATTGTATGTATGCACATATATATATATATATATATATATATATATATATATATATATATATATATATATATATGTATATATATATATGTATATATATATATATATATATATATATATGTGTTTGTTTGTGGTCAATCAATCAATCGCAATGGCCGCAACCAAAATGTTGGCTTTGAATGCAATTGACATAAATTGCTTATTGTGAATAGTTTGCTTGTCTATGCAGCATTTCTGTGTGTATTGTGTATGTGTGTGGCACAAGTGAAAAATATAAACACATCCACACTTTTGGAATATAATTGCATATTTATGGCCATTTCGTAGGTAGTTTGACAATTCGCGTTCGATTTCACTCGCTCATATTTCATTTTGTTGCTATGCAAATTTCTGTATGTGTGCGAGCATGTACGAGTGTGTGTGTGTGTGTGTTGAGTAGAGCAGTTGGGTAGAGTTCAAGCAGTCGACAGCAGCAACGAGCAGAACGAGCCAGAACAGATAACAGATAGAGCAAGAGATAGAAAGAGAGAAAAAGAAAGAAGAAAACATATATTTTAATTGGCATACAAGAATTTCAATTTCATGCATCTATACATGTGTCCACATCTGTCTCGTTGTATGTGTGTGTGTGTGTTCATTGTAGAAAAAAAAGAAAAAACCAAAAAATCATATCAGAAAATATACTAAAACACAGTGGCAATAACAGTTAGCAAAAGGTAACGAGCAACTGCATTCATTATTCTATTTTTTTTTTTCTGTTGTTTCTTTCACCTTTTGCTCTGTGGCTGAGCAGCACAAAGCTCAGTCGAGTTCTAATTGCATTGGTCTTAATGACACTTCAACAAATACAAATACAAAAGAAAACACACAGAGAAAGTCATATAAACAAACATGAGCATTGACACATACATACACGTATATACATAGTTATTTACAGTTAACTAATGTGTTTTTAGACAGAGTGGAAATTCATTTAAATTTATACTCGTTCACGTGCTGAAAGAAGTATATTGATTATGGGTTATGTCTGTCCATCTATCTGTTTGTTATTTTCATTTGAGGCGTATCAGTTTGCTGTTATTGAAGTTTCAGTATGTGTGGTCGTGTATAGCATGCCCAATCTTTCATATATAGGGTCTTGGGTATCAAATGTCTTCCATTTGTATATTGGAATTATGTTACCTTCTATAATTTGAGTATATATTTTATATAATATAATTTACCCATTGAAATCTTTCCATATTTGAAGCGTGAACGAGTATTATGCAGTCGGTTACAGCCGACTCTAACATGTTTTCTTTTTAATTCATTTATTTAAACAACATTTAGATTATCAAAGAGAAAATGCAATAAAACATTTTTAAATTATTGGTTTTAAAACAATTTTTTGTATATAACATTGTAATGCATTCATAAATTTCCGATCCATTGACCTGCTATAACGGTAGAGATATTTATATTATATGTATATATATTTTTTGTGTATTTTTCTGTTAAGAGCAGTAAATATAAAGCATATATATGTAGGTATATGTATGTATATATAAAAGTTGGCCTTTAAATTCATGGGCTAACTATTATATGTATATACAAAGTTGATCATAAAAATAGTAGATTATGTAGATATATATAGATGTAGACTTTTTGCTTCATTTAACTCAACCAGAAAAGATAGGTAAGAAAATCAATGCAGAAAAAAATAAATAACAAATATGTGGTTTCTGTTCGATCGCGAACGAAGTCGCTGAAGAACCGAAGCAATCGGTTGCTCTTTGAGTCTCTTCTCAAAGTGTGAGTGAAATACACTTATTTGCAGACGTGGAGAAACCATCAACAGTTATTTACGAGCTATGATATTTATATATTGCATATAGTGTTTGCTGTAAATAATTAGGAACACATCAAAAATCTTTTATTTTAATGAAAATTAAACAAGTTTCTCCCTGCAAAATTTCAAATAAAAAAAAAAAAATAATAATAAAATAAAATAAAAATAATAAAATTTATAATTAAACTGATATATATATAAAAACTATATAATATAAACTGATATAAATACAAGTACGTTTTCGAATATATAAAATTGACAAAACAAAAGCATACAAATTCTTTAAGTATTAAGTATTAAAGAAAAAAGTTTATTGTGGGCTTACTATATTTTATAAATATTTTTTCGTTTTTCTTTCATTATTTCTCTAAAGAACTTGAATTTTTTTATTCTAATTTGATAGTTACACATAACTAAAATTCACTGTACTTCCGTCATACAAAAGTGTTAAATAACTTAAAAAGTAATCAATAAAAATATTATTAAATATCAAATCAACACACACACACATACACAACCACCCACATAGCATACAACACACACACACACATACAGTTGCACATGCACATATACAAACAAAACAGAGCTCTAGATGTCATGAAGTATTCTGTTCGTACACATATAAGTATTCGTAGCTCCTCTGTTTAGGCTATTGAGCAAATTAGTTGGATCTTATTTATTAAGTAAGTTAATAAGTAGTACACCTTTGATTTTCTAGTTGCTAGTTGCATGGTCTTGGTTTCCTTTATCTTTAACAGTTTAAAGTAGTTTTAATTTTCATCACAGCTAACGTCAATTTCTTTTTTGGTTTTTCTTTTTTAACTATGATAACTATTTTTTTATTAGTATTTTTTTATTGAATTTTTTGCTGCCAATTGTGGAACGCAAAAAATGAAAAGAAAAAAAATAAACACAAAAAATTTCAATCAGATTTTATATTTTATTTTTGGTACTTCTTTCTTTTGTTTTGAATTTGTTGATTAAAATTAGTTTAGGTTATATAGCTAGTATAGTATACTGTTATACAATTGAGTTTATATTTAGTTTTGGCTTTTTTTTTTTTTGTTTTTTTTGTTTTTCCTTTTATCACTATAACACATTTTACAATTTGTTTTAACATCAATTTAACATACACATAGCTTTGGGGATTTTCTCTCATGATTTTTGTTTTTCATGCCAGTTGCTAATCTGCTCTACTATGTTTTTAAGTCTAAGTAGAGGGGAAAAAAAAACATCATACAATATGTCTAAATATATGTATATATATATATATAACCACATCAAATGTATAAGTAAGTACATTGTATGTAAATCTTATCAATTTAAACACTTTCAGTTGCATTTTCAACCTAAAAAAAAACACTCTCTAATTTCCATATAAAGAGGGGAGTTTTTGTTGTTGCCATTTCAATGCAAACTTGTTTAGCTCAAGTCTCGGAATTAGTCGTGGTGATATCGAAAGGTACTCACTGACAAGCGAGCGTTTGGCTTGAAGTTAACAACTACAAATATGTAAATGCCTATTAGCAGGAGACGCCCTGCTTGGCCACCGTATACCAGGTGCTGACCTTAACCAGCGAGGGCGAGTCTGGCGTCTGTGGCAGCTCCGTGTTGCCATTTCCGGCCAGCCCATTGCTATCCACTGGCTGCACCGCAAGGCCATTGGGCGGCGGCAACGGCGGAGCTGGTGGTGCAGGTGGTGCAGGCATTGTTGCTGTTGCGGCTGCTGTTGCAACATCTGCTTTGGGTGGTGCAGCTGTTTGTTTACGCTGCCTGTGCTTGCTTTTACTTTTGGCTGGCTTGGGTGGTGCCTGGTGCTGACCCTGGCCCAGCTGCTGTGGATGATGGAAGTGCATGGGCTGTGGCGTATGCAGATCGCGACCCACCTGCGGCCCCACCTGCGGACAGCGAAAGCGTATGGCCAGCTCATTGGCCACGCTCAGCTCCGGCCAGCGCGGCTTGGATCCATGCGCATCCAGATGGCCATGTGGATGTGGTTGTGGATGTGGATGTGGATGCTGATGATGACGCTGTCGACTCTTGCTGCGTTTGCGTTGTCGCGACTTTGAGTGGGATTTGCGCAGGCGCAACTTTGGCAATTGGCGCGAATGCAGCTCCGTTTGGGGTCGTTGGCAGTGCCGGCAAATGGACTGATTGCGTCCCATTAGCGGCTGTTTGCCAGTTTCATAATCATCCTCATCCTCCTCATCATAATCATCTTCATCATAAGCATCCTCATCATCATCATCGTTGTCGTCCTCATCCTCATCCTCATCATCCTCATCCACATCCTCCTCCTGCTCATCGTAGTCATCGATGACGCGATTTTTCAGCGTTCGTGGCCTGTGATTAGTTTTGTAGTTGTTGTGGTTGTGGTTGCTAGTGCAGTTGGTTGTTGTTGTTGCTGTTGTAGCTGTTGTTGTTGATGTTGTTATTGTTGTTGTGCTGGCGCCATCGATGTCAATGACATGACAGCACTTGGCTGCCGCCTGGTGTCTTGTGCTATGTATTTGTTGCATTTGATGTTGTTGTTGTTGTTGTTTCATCTTGTAGTTTGACTTACGTTTCTCAGTTTCCATTTGCTGTTTGTTGTGCTGCTGTTGCTTTTGTTTTTGCTGTTGCTGCTGACTCCGGCTACGTCGCAGTCTCCGCACCGTATACTCATCGCCCTTGTCAGTCGGATATGGTCAGAATGCTGTATCAAAGACAGACATCGATCTGGATATGGCATCATCATTGCGGCACGCCTCCAAAAACTCTTCGAGCGTCACAACGCCATCCCGATTAATGTCCATTTTCTGTGTGTATGTCAAAAAACGAAGAGAAAAGTGAAATTTCGTATTGAATTAACATTAAAGAGGAAAATATATTATAAAAGTTTGTAAAACAAAACACAGAAAGTTCTTAACTACCAAAAATTATAAGTGTCAGGGATTTTTATAGACAAAATTAGGAAATAAAATTATTTTTTGAGTTCTTTAAATTTTATTAATTTTGTTTTTAAAATTATTTTTTGAGTTGATTAAATTTTATTTATTTTTTTATTATTATTATTAATTTATATGATAAAAAAAAATTAAATATACATACACGCACATGTACATATTTACATACATAATATATATCAACTGAAAGGTATGAATGCGTAGGCCATATGTATAGATCTATATATACGATGTAGCTCCTTTGTTTCAAAAGATATTTCAATTCAATTTTTATTTTTAATTTTTACATCAAAAATTAGTTATATACATTAATTTTAATAAATTAAAAATAAATCAGAAATACAAAAATTGCAAAACTAAGTTTATCCTGTTTTTGAATTTGCCGTAAAAAAATAGCGTTTGCCTATTTTCCTCACTCTTCTTGGGTTTTTTTTTTGTCCCTCAACTTTTATTAAATTCCTTTTTGCGGTCCCTGATAAATAATTCAGTTGAGAAGCAAGTTAAAAATAAATTTGTATCAAACGCTTTATATGATTGTAAAAAAATGTTCAAAGGAAATAAAGCAAAAAAATATAATTAAAAAAATAAATAAAAATAATATAATTATAAAATATGCTGGGGCTCAAAGGCACAAGTGAATGAACTGAACTTTTGTCAATTTCTGGCGCTTAACAGTCTTAACTGTCTTGAGTAGCTAAGCTTAAATTTAATATGGGCCAGTGTGCTTTAAGGCCACGAATAATAATGATAAATATCTGGTCATGTATGCGGCTAACTGAGTTGCCTCATTTGCCGCTTCCGTTGCCATTTGCAGCAGCTGGATAGAGAGAGAGAGAGAGAGAGGTCAAGCTGGATAGAGGCATTCAACAGGACCTCAGCCGCTAATGACAATGCGTGACTGGCAAGCAAAATGAACTCCAGAAAAAGATAGAGAGATAGATACAGATATAGAGAGAGAGAGAGAGTGATAGAGAGAGAGATAGAGATCTATGGCCTGATGACTGTGTCCATTGAATGGGTCCAGCTTGTCTGTCCAGCTGTCCAGCGAAATGGCCAACAAAGAAATACATAATTTGATTTGCATAATGCAGAGTAAATAAGCCGACAGTTTGAGGCGAGCGCAAATTGAAATTGCATAATTAACATAAGTAATGCGAGCAGTTCTCTACTCGGGCAGCTGTCGTCGACAGTGTTGCCAGTTTAGCCTATTTCAGGCTAGATCTAGCATATTTGAAATTTGTAATTAGTCTATAGCCATAAATTTAGGATTTGTGCAATTCTATTATTTATTTAATTGTTAATAGAATTAATTCTAATTAAGAATTGGTTTAAAGCCAGAGCAACAAAGGCCTTCAGGCAGACTTATTTTCCTTTTATTTACATTTATTTACATTAAGTTTTTTAAAGCTCTATGTTTAGCTTATTAATAATTTTTATAAAATTTTCTAAATTCTGTTAGGTTTTGAGATAAGGATGTTGAGTGTGTCTAGCATATTTTAAAGTGCATATAGTTGTTAATATTGTACCATATTACTGAGTACAATATAATAGCGACAAGGAAACTTATAAAAAAACATAGTATAATAGATGAATAATTGTATATTCCTTCATTTGCTTGATTTCATTTCGCTTTCGAACCTAATTTACTAACAGAAATGCAAAATTAAAAACGATCAAGCAACAACAAAATAAATTTAAATAAAATGTAAAAACTAATGACAGAATACACAACGATGTTTCCATATTTTGCAGAAATTATTTATTTCCAATTTTTAGCCTATTTTAGCCTACTTTTCCTTACACTCCACAATTATTTCGGAGCTCAACAGCTGCCAACACTGCCTGTCGATGTTTGGCTAAAGGAATTGAAGCTGGTAATCATACTCGTAGTACTGGCTTGAGCCTGGATACTATGCGTACTGTGCGGCTCACTCACCTGAAAGATTTGCTCCACCTTGCCCTTGATCTTCTCCTCCTCGGGGCACTCGTCCGGCAGTCGGCCCATTAGCTCGTATATGGCAGTCACAATGTCAGTCATTTCCTCCCTCGTAATGAAGCCGTCGCCATTGATGTCGTACAGCGAGAATGTCCAGCGCAGTTTCTCCTCCACGGAGCCGCGCGACAGTATCGAAAGTCCTTGAACGAAGTCCTGTTGTAAATGAAATGAAAAATATGCCAACATAAATACACATTACGCATTACGCATTATGCATTACATATTCAAATACAGATACAGATACGGATACAGATACGGATACGGATACGGAGACAGACTCGGCGGCCAACGGCAAAAAGAAATTGAAAATCTGTTTATAAAGAATTGCCCATAAGATGCGGCCGCCACTCGACTTAAGACTCGAGTGCCTGACCACAGCTGTTCACAGATAGCTGCAGCTGGAGACTATCACGGAGTAGCCGTAACGTAAGCTGCTGCTGAAGTGGACATTTATTTCAGTGATTCGTATGACAAATATGACCAGATAAGAACTGGCAAGTGGAAAAAGTTGTACCACAGCATTGCTGACTGCCTGAGAGAGAGAGAGAGAGAGGGGCCATGGGAGGCGCTTTCAAGTTGAATAGCTCGCAACTAGAATACAGCTGAGAGCTGGTTTTGTGTTTCTTATACCCTCGACATACATACATATAAAGCATAACAGCGTCAACCGTCATATCTAGGCATCAAGTCCACCCATTTTATATTATTTTTATAGAGTTTTGTCCACAAGATCTCGCAGATTTTGAGTTCAATCAATTTTATACTTTAACAACACATTTAGTTAAATTAATTACAAGCCAAACGCCTTGTCGAGAAATATTTGACATTCCAAAGCAATTTCATCAACTGACAGCTACAGGGTATATATTAGTCGAACCCTTTCGCCGCCACTGTAAAACGTGTTTGGTTATTTGTATTTGCGAAACATTTGCAGCGGCCCATTAAGCCCCATTTGGACAAGTGCAGAGTTCGCTTGGCTAATTTATCAATGTGCAGGAAACGTGACAGAGCAAACCAACAAAAAAGGAGAGAAAAAAGTAAAAGAAAGTAAAAAAATAGTTGCCTACTTGCGGGCGTTGCAGCCCGAGACGCTGACAAATGCGTGCAGTCAAAAGCACACGAATAAACCTCTTTGGATTTCGTTTTTAAGCTGCATTTCAAAATGAGTAAGGAAGAAGACGACAAATAAGAGTGGATTGGGAGTATCTGTCTAGTAGACACACCAGGGACAAGGTGTTTTTTACATGGATACATTTGGTAAATTTTATAATGTATTTACAATGACAGCTTTTGCTTTGTGACTTGTTCTGTAGATTAATTGGACATTTAAATACGATTCTATTACAATAAAATTAAGTTTACAAAAAAAAAAAAACAATAAATAAATAAAATTAAAAAAAAAAAAAGAATGATAATACAATATATGTAAAAAAGAAATATAATAAAAATATATAATAACAAATTTTAATTATAAAAAAATATATAATAAGAAAATATATAATGTACATATTGTATATAAAAAAAAATATTTGAAAAATTTTAATGTAAAAAAAAAAAAATGAATAAATAAAAATCTTTGCTAAAAAATGTTGAAAAGTAATCAATAATAATTCATAGGTATTGTAGAGATTTTTCGTGAAGGTTTTTTCACCATGTAACTATTCCCAAATCTCTTTACAAATATATATCTTTTGCGATGCTCATTTGTTGTGCTGGTGGTTGGGCCTAACAGACAAAATATCCAGTCTGTTAGGACCAGTCACCATCTTCTATATATTTATAGTATACGTGTTTGTATTGAAAACATTTCTAATTTTTATCTTTTATCTTTGGGATTTGTATTAGCAGAATTGTCCATGGAATTTTTTCTGTAAGACATTGTCAAAGTCGAAATACCTGTTCTTTAATAGAATGAGCACTAAATAAAAACATCTATATCATAATTTAAAATGGCTCAAAGTAAACTCTGTTTTTTATAAATTTTCTGCGTCCTTTAAAAAACAAATATCTAGAGAGCAATTTCTATGGACAATCATAGTAAGCTATACTATATAATATCATATATATATATATCATTTTTGCTTATCTGTGCATACTTTGTCTTGTTCCAACTTAGTTTCTATGGCTTTCATAGCTTTCTGACCTCATAAATATTACCAAATCCAACTCAAACTAATTACATTACTTTGCTTGCATTTAAATATGGCCATTGTTATCTATACACGTATCTAACTGCAAATGTATGTGTGTTCATATATATGTTAATTTGAGTTGAGGTTTTCTCGTTATCCTCATAAATCACGAACAAATCGTTTTACATTTGCTAGTCGATGTTTTGCACTCAAATTGATGTTGTTAATGCTCTTGTTACTGAAGCTGTTGTTGTTGTCGTTGTCGTTGTTGTTGTTGTTGTAGCTGGTGTTGTTGTTGCACAACGTTGGCAATTTAATAAAAGGAAATGTCGTGCAAATCGTGTATAAAACACCTTGCAACAATATGTGAGCTTAATTGAAAAGCGGAAGTCTACTTAGTCAGCCGTCATTCGACACACACAGTGGGTTGGGGTTGGGAATGGGAATGGGGATGGGGATGGGGATGATGGGGTTCCCATATGTAAACATATGTGCATGTGCATGTATCAGTGTGTGTATGTGTGCGTGTGTGTGCACATGGTTTATATGGCGAACGTGCCTTGTAGTCATTACAATTTTAGGTCATTATTCACAAAACGAAACTGGGCGAGCTGGCAAAAAGGCAAAGGCGAAAGAAGCTTCTGGCGGGCCTCGCTTCGCAGCCAGATAAGCGCCTGTCTCTCAGTAGCTAGCTAGCTAAGAGTGTGTGTGTGTGTGTGTGTGTGTGTGTGTGTGTGTGTGTGTGTGTGCGTGTGTGTGTGTCTTTCTGGGTGTATAACTCAGTGTTGTTATATTTTCGAGAGTACCAAAAGCTAGATCTAGCTGGAAAGGCAAGCCAAAAAAAATGAATTTAATATATGTGGATTTTTTTGTTGTTGTCGATTTTGTTTAAATTTTTAATTTTAACGTATGAAATAGGAATTATTTTTTGATTTATTTAAAAAAAAAATTTAATTGTTAGAATTAATTTATATGATAAAAATAAAAAATAATTATTACACATCAATTTTTATATCAAAATCAAATCATAACTTTTGTTTTCAATTTTTATTATAAAATTTAAAAATAACACTTAAGGTCCCTGATATATAATTAACGAAAAAAATTCGATTTGCCTGCAAAAATAAGTTATAGGTATTTTTAAAGGAAATAAAAAGGCAATAATAAATTAAGTGACATTGAATAAAAAATGCAATATTCAAGGCTCTAAGCATTTTACAATTTTTCCAGCATTTCCGCTTTCAAATAAGCTAGATCTAGCCTTAAATTGGCCAAAATGTCAGCACTGACATAACTGCAGCAGTTGGCTGCCTTTTGTTTGGCCTGTCTTTGGTTTATATCGCACTTGTGTCTTGGCTTGGCCACCCCCGGCGAGTTGGCGTTAAAATCGCCATAATTCATCGTTTCAATGGCGTCGCCAGCGAACACGTGCTGCCATTGTGCTGCCATGCCCAACTCGCTCACTCTCTCTCTCTCTCTCTACCCCTCTCCCTTTATCACCCTCTCTCTCTATATACATATATAATATTTAGCATAACCAATAGGCGTGGCCATTTGGCCAGTGAAGTTCAGGCGAACAAAACTGCAAAAATTATTCGCAATTTGCATGCGAAGTGTTGCCTGCCACGCCCCCAGCGCCATTTGCCACGCTTTTGCATGCGCATATTTATTTGATTTCCGTTTTGTTCGCTCGCCTGCAATAGAAATGTTGACAATGACAGCAGCAACAGCAGCAGCAGCAGCAGCAGCAGCAGCAACTGCGACAGCTACATGAATACCACACGCGACAGCAGATTGAGATGGGTGACTGCATCATGTGCACCATCCGCACCACTCGCAGCAACCCACACCACCCGCCACGCCTGTCACCCACTTGTGCTGCATTTTATTTCAATTTTGAGACATTTCACTTGATTTTTTGGCTTTTGTTTCGTTCGCTCTTTTTGGCCCTCCGGCGAAATACCTAAAACGCCAGCGCCCTAAAGTAGGCAATGCCAAATGAAATAAAATGAATACGAAACTGAAAATGCCAAATGCGAATTGCGAATTGCGAAATGGGAAATGGAAAATGGGAAATGGCAATGGAAATGCAACTGACAACGCCTGTTTTTCGGTTTTCTGCTTGCTGCACTGTACAAATTGGAAATTTCAATTACATTTAACTATTATTCTACAATATATAGATCCTACTATGTGTGCTATTGGCGTTGCTGGTATTTTATTTGTGATAGTGATGAAAGTCTTGTAATGAAATTGGTATTTAGTGGGAATTTTTATGTGGTTGTAGAATAGATCAAGGCCTACATGGGAGGGAAATGTTGTGGAAATTCAGCTAGGCGATGTTCCGTGACGAACAAGCTCTTTCTTTAAGACAATATATTTATACTCATTCACCAAGTGAAATAGTATATATACTTATTTATTTTTTTTTGTTTTTCAATTTCCAGCTTGTTTATCTGTCCGTCTGTCCGTCCGTCTGTCTGTCTGTCCATCCGTCTGCCTGTCCGTATGCAAATTATTTCGTGCAAACTATTTCGTCGCTATTTAAGCTAGAAATTTTAATTTTTGAATTTTTACTCGTGCATACCTTTGAATGATAACGTGTTAAGATTTTCCCAATGCGCCCATTAGTGACTTGCCAAATTGGAATATGCCATATCCGGCAAGTCAAAAACGCAATTTTTATACTGCTGGAGACTTTGTAATTTAGAATATATACGTACTTAGAAAACAAAAGTTTAGAATTATGTAATGTATATATTTTTACGCCCATGAGGGGCATAATAAGTCAGGTATAGCTCTATTTTCACAGTTTTAAGGTTAAAAACTCCAATACTAGCGACTAAATTACAGTTGTGTTTCACTATTGATTTCCTATATCTTAGATATGAATTTTGAGGGCGTGGATAATTGGAAAACCCCATATTTTTGAAAGCTTTTTAAGCTGGCAACGTTTAGATCGTGAATTAGTGTTACAAAGTTGGCAGCATTCTATTTTATTTATTTATTTAGGTTATGTTTTGTGAGAAATGAGAATTTAAAGCAACCCAAATTTATTTGAATAAAATAAACTCGATAAAATAAATTTGAGTTGCACTTTTGAAATAGTTTTATGCAAAATGAATCGCTGTTGAGGGTAAATTATTTAATATCTTCATACATACGGATAAACTGAGATAGATAAGCTTCGGAATTTTAATTGCAGTATATAAACATTTTATTTTATAGCATCGGTCATGCCTCCAAGAATATTAAAGATGCAAAAAAATACTCAAAGTTTAGCTGCAAGCTGCAAGCTTAATTGCATATCTATAGTTGAACTATATCTGTCAGCTGGTTATATCATTAGTCTTAAAGAGGCAGCAAGAGAGTGAGAGAGAGAGAGACTCCCATGATTCCTTCCAAATCCAAGAGCTTTCTATTCAAATCTCCAACTTTTTGCCTGTCAGACTTGCGATTCATTAATGACTCGCAGAAACTTGACAAAAACTTGAGCTGCACATTAAAGCAGTCAACGAGGGTAGGAAGACAATGTGTGGGCGAAAAGTGGAAATAAAGTTGTGAAATATACATCGTAGATAATAGTATAACAACAACACGTTTAACGTTTAACTAGAAGTTAGCGTAAAACAGCTTGAAGCTGGATGGTAGCACTTAATAGAGCGCTGACACTTAACCGAGAGTCGTCCGGTTCATACTAGTTGTTGTCGTGCTGTGGAAACCGCAGCTAAATGAGCTGCTCTAACTACACGCTGCTAGGCCAAGACTGTGGTTGCTGTTGTTGCTGCTGTTGTTGTTGTTGTTGTTGTGGCTGTTGTTGTTGCTGTTTCTTTTCGAAGCATTTTGCAGCATCATTTGGCGCCAACCACTCAGCCATTCCACACACACACAGAGAGAGAGAGAGAGGGAGAGAGAGAGAGGGAGAAAGTCTGAGTGTGAGAGTGAGAGAGCCACAGGCCAATGTAGAGCAAGTCGCTTATGATGCTACTCGACTGTGTCGTGGAGTTTCAGCTCAACTGTCAGCCATATTTTATGCTTAAAATGTCTAAAGTAATTTCATTGTACTTAAGCGCATTTTGTTGCTCTTAAGAGGGGCAGCTGGGGGATATGGATGCTTTGGCTGCCTTGTCTCACTTGGCTGACCACAGAGCCACGCCCCCACAAAGTTGGCTCTGCTCTGCTCTGCTCTGCTCTGCTCAGCTCTCCATTGTCCGTTAGGCAGCGCCAAGACTCCATAATTTAGTATATTAAAATTGAATTATTTGCCAAGTGCTTAGGCGCATTAAAATCCTCCGAGTGTCCCTTAAATTAGCTTCAGGCATAACTCTTTAAGTTCCACAGCTCCATTTGTCTGTGGCTGTGTAGTGAATCGGGAATTACCACAGATCATCTGAAATGTCAACGTTCCATTTCTCCTCCATTTCCTTACACCGTTTAACGAGCGGTAGCCCTTTAACAACTTTGTTGTCTTTAAGAGCTGCACTCAAACAGCTCTCAACTTATGGCAACATCGTGGCGTAATGTCTTCAGAATTTCTTTTCCTTCTTCTCCTTTTATTTATAAAGCCACAAAATTGCGAAGGAATCTTTGATTTTTACTAGCTTTGGCCACCACAATGATGTGCATTATCAGGCCAATCAACTGCTTTAGCACTTCAAGTTTTATCATCGTGCTCATAAAACAAGGAAACATGTTTAAGACAAGCGGAAACATGTAGAAAGTGAGTCGATAACTGGGTTGACAGAGCTATGTTTGTCTTATTGATTTACAGTCTCATTAAGTTTGTATAACTAGAGCATGTATTGAATGAGAAGAGCGAAGGCAGATGGGAAAGTTACAACAATATATGCTGAGCTCCGCTATAAGAACTACAACTATTTAAGAGGGCTCCATGAATTTTGTTTGCATAAACTTTAAATATAGAGCTTGAGACATTATTAAAGCTAAAGTAAAATTTATAATTATTTTTTTTTTTTTGCATAAAATTTAATTGTGGAGCTTAAGATTTGAAATTTGGACGCTCATTATTAAAGTCAAAGTAGAATTTTTTATTAATTTTTTTTTTTTAATATGCAAAACTTATTTTTTTTTCTTTTTTGGCATTCCATTAAAAAATTAATATGGAGAGTTTGAACATAGGTTACTTATTTTTTATAGTGTAATAATTAATTTAAATTATTAATTCAACAATTGCGAATTTTAAAAACTGTTCAAATTTATAGTCTTACTTTTCTTTATTCATTCACGAAAGTGAAATAAGTATATTTTCTTTTTTTTATATATTATATATTTATATATAACATAAATAATATATTTTATAAAATTTAAATTAAGAATATAAAATATTAAATGACTCACAAAATTCATGTCATTTTTTCAATCAAAATATATATAAATATTTGTATATATGTTTATATGTATGTATTGATTAATCATTAAAGCTGCAGAAGTTTTCCGTGAATATTTCGAGTTTATGCAGTTTATAAGAGCAATGCCTCAGTTGGTTGCTGTTTGACACTTTTGTCACATCGAAGAGCGACGTCTTTCATTTGAAATTCTTATATAACGTATGCCTAGCTTCCATGGTTTCCCATGGCTTGCAGTTGGAGTATAGGGCACAAGAGATTTTCGCATGTCTCAATGAGAGACACTCTCAAATAAACAATGCTCAGAATGCCTTGAGTGAAGTTGAATGCGAAACTGAATAACTTGGAACGAGTGAGTGCACTCGGGTAAGATTTCAGCCGCATAACATCCAAGCGAGAACAAACCGCATTAAATGTGTGGAGTGGGAACAAGAGATTGCATTTCAAATGATTTCTGTAATTGTTGTTGTTTTGTCGTGTGTAAGGGACAAAAAACAAATTATCACACTTCGCTTTCAGTTTCGGTTTTTTCTCTTCGTTCATTTCTTAAGACTGCCTGAGTAATTGGACTGTCTTAGGTTTTGCCAAATTTGCCATTTCGTTTTCATTCACACTTAGTTTACTGAAAACTATGACTATGGATCTGTTTGTCTATCTGATTCTCAGCCAAATGGAATTGTTGACCTTTTGGGATTTATATAACTGGATGATTTCTCACATAAGATGCTTTGAACATGATATGTTTCATCTATGTCGACCATTGAGACAATACGCCATGACTATTCTCTATTCAAATCTATTCATATTCTCTATCATCATATCATCATATCATCATATCATCATATCATCATATCATCATATCATCATATCATCATATCATCATATCATCATATCATCATATCATCATATCATCATAACATCATATCATCATATCATCATATCATCATATCATCATATCATCATATCATCATATCATCATATCATCATATCATCATATCATCATATCATCATATCATCATATCTGTGAGATCTTACAACCATTATTCATATATCTATATCATATAAATATCACAGCAACAATCTGTATATCATAAGTCGTATCTGTTTATCAAAAATCGTATTTCATCAAATTCTTATCATTCTTGACTTACCTCAAAGCTGACAATGCCGCTATGATCCTGATCCAGGGTATTAAATACATAATGTGCGTATAATGTTGGATTCGCTGTAGTTGTTGTTTGTATAGTTTTTTTTTTTTTTTTTTTTTTTTTTTTTTTTTTTTAGTTATTGTTTGTTGAGAAAGAGAAAAAGAAATGAGAGAGAGAGAGACAGTGTTAAAAGTGAGTGAACAGCGGTTAAAAGCCAAGACATGTGTGTCTAGGACTTTGACTTTTAAGTACAAAACTTTTGAATACATATATGTGCTTACAGTAACTCTCAACTCTACATATACATAAATACATACATACACACACACACACATACACTCATACATTCCCACAGAGGAGTGTTCGATAGACAAGCGATTACTTTTGCACATGCGACGTCATCGATAAACTATGCGCAAAGAATTGTTTTGTGTTGTGTTGTGGGGAATGGAATGTGGATGTGGATGTGGTTGATGTTAAATGGAAATGAAAATGAAAATGAAAATGGGAATGCAAAAAGTTAAATGTTAAAGTGAAAAAGCGAAGTCTTGTGTTGTGTTTAGTTTGAGTTGGCCCAGCATCAGGATGGAAATGCTGCCGTGTCATTGTTGGGTCGCAAACTTTTATGGGGGTCTGTCCGACCCTGTTGTCGTCCTTTAATGAACACGGCCGGTACTTGTGTCGGACTCAAAATAAATGTGAGAGAGACGAGAGAGAGAGACGAGCGAGAGAGACGAGCCACGAGCGTGGGCAAAATGTTGCAACAAAACTTTCGTTTTGTCAGGCACAAAGTTTTTGTTGCTTCTCGAAAAAGTCAACATGGCCCCAAACGCGACTTGCGACTCTCTAAGACAAGCCTCAACGCTATCTAAAAACGAAAAAAAAAAAAACCAAAACTGTTCTCAGCTAATTATGTGTGCGGGTGTGCGTATGCGTATGCGGGCGTGTGAGTGTGCAGATAAGTTGTCAAATGCTTAGCAAATTATGCTGCATGTGTGTCAAGTACCCTGCATGCGGTTCGTGTACAGAGAGGGTATGCTGGGCGTGGGGGGAAGGTATGTAACGCTGACTGACCGGCAAACGGGCTAGCTGATTTATTGACTGATCACTGACTAATTGATTGATCAATTGAATGACTGACTGACAGATTAGCGAAGTGAGTGACTGACTGACTGATTGGCTGGTTGACTAATTGACTGACGGACTGTTTGATTGAAAGAGTGCTGGATTGATTGACTGACTGATTGACTGGGTGAGCGTGTGAATAGCTTATAAGTTGAGTGACCGACTGATTGATTGACTGACTGATTGATTACCTCACTGACTGTCTGTCTGCGGACTGACTGACTGACTAACTGATTGACTGACTAATTGACTAACTGATTGACTGATTATCTGATGGATTGAATGGCCGACTGACTGACCGGCCGATAGACTGATTGATTAGCTGACTAGCTAACTGCCTGATAGACTGATTGACTGAGTTACTGATTGAGAGACTGATTGGCTGACCGATTGACTGAATGAGTAAAGGGATGCCTATCACTGTACTATCCATTTTAGCTTTGAAGCTGTGACAGTAAAGTGTAATATATATTTATAAGAATATAGGCGGAAAGTCAACTACTTATTTCCTCTTTTTTTATATTTATCAATTCACTTTTAATAGATTTTGGTGATAGCTGCTTCTACAGACATCATCAGAAGCTTCCAGCGAGTCCCTATTTGAGGAACTGGAATATTTATTTATGAATTCAAGTGTTCAAACTTAAGTTTCCGAAACTAATCTTTAAATTTTAGCCTCAAGAATGAGTCAAAGACGTAATGTAATATACTATGTATATTTGTAATAGTTACAACTATCTACAGGGTATTAAGTAGTCTCTCTCGCTTAGCTCTGTACAGCCCAATAAAATGTACGCTCGAGGCACGCTCAGTATTCAGGTTTACTGCCTTCACGAGGCGAGGCGAGGCTCAACCACCGGCGGGCACTTGGTGAAAATATCCTTATCTGGCCATCACATTACATTTAGATTATTGCCGAGCAGCCGCTCATTTGTACTTGGTCTTTTTATGATTATGACTTGATGGCTTGATGTGGTTGCCTCAGTTCCAGTTTCAGTTTCTGTTCCAGTTTCGGTTCCAGTTCCAGTTCCACTTGGAACTGCTGCAGCTGCAACACTGAACTCTCGAGTTCGAATCGTGCGCTTTATGGGCGCACAATGTTTACACCTCTTTTCGAGTGGAAACGGAGAAGCGATATGCAGTTCATAAAATAGCTGCCACGCCCATCATTTTTGCCAGAATGTGTGGCAAAGAGCAATTTTATTGATGTGCGCTTGTCCTATGTGGCTTAGCGCCTTTATGTGGACTGGAGACTGGGGGCTTTGGAGACTGGGGATTGAAGAGAGGGTCGAGAGGCGAGTGCGAGTGGCGAGTGGCTGCTCCAAAAAAATGTATTTGTCAAAGTTTATTGTCGCCGTTTGATACTTAATGTGTTTTTATGACGCATGACGCACTGACACGCCCACTGCACGCCCATGCCACGCACATCAAGGTCAAAGCTCAAAGGCAACGACAACAGCATCTGCTTCAGTTGTGGCTGTCGAAAATGTTTTTCCTTTAGCCAAATCAAAATGACTGCAAATGTGTCATGTAAAAATTGTTATGAAATTTGCGCTGAAAATTCGCAACACGCTGGGCTGAGGAAAAGCACATGGAAAACAACGGAAAATACATGAAGCGGCACGGACAGAGCCACAGTCAGTTGCCTGTAAGTGAGTATGTGTGTGTCTGTGTGTGTGGGGCAGCTGCAGCTGGAGCTGGGACCAAAAGTGATAAATCACCAACTTTGATGATAATTTTTTTTTTGCTTTTTTTTTTCTCTGGGCTGTACTCTCTGCTGCTGCTGGTGCTTCTTCTTCTTTCAATTTTTTTTTTTTTTTTGACTGAACTGTCGCCTTGTATTAGGCACAACGTGTTGGCTCCGGCGGAGTTTGGCGGAGTGGCAAAGCGGCTTATCAAAATAAAAAATGATTTCATTATTTATTTTTCATCAGATAGCTAAGGCGCAGCATATCTCGTGTTCACTCCCGCTTTTCCTTCATTTTTTGTTTTTTACAAGCATTTCCGCCTGTCTCGCTGTCGATGCTTGTTGTGTCAGCTTACCGCTACAGCCCCATACCCCACCTCCACCCCCAGCATCTACTCTCCACCTCTCCACACCCTTATCGACCACAACGCCCCCCCTTGCTTTACCTACGCCTTAAGCTTTCGCTGCCATCCCAAGGCCATTACCATGTTCCATGCTTGTTTTTTTTTGTCTGTGCTCAAGTTGCCCAAATTCGCGCTCTCGCTCACTCTCACAGAGAAAGCCGAATAAGTTTATTATAATAATTTAGTGCGAAACATGTGTAGCAATATTTCTTTGCTTCTTTTTGTTGTTTTTGTTTTTTGTGTGACCAGAGGGGATTGCGCCATGACGTTGGTCGTCTCATTGCAGACAGCAACAGCAAAAAAAAAAAATAATAATAAAAAAAAAACTGAAGAAGAAGAAGCTACACAATCATGGATTTTAAGTAGAATTTATTAGAAGCCGTCGGAGTAGACATGCAAGCGAGCATAGCTCTAGGAGCTGGCAGGCAACGTGATTCATAGTTTTTTTTACAGACTTTCAAATCAGCTGGGTAACTGAGCACATGTTGCAATTGAGTCGAGCTAAAAAATTCTAATGAGTTTTTTTTTTAGACTAACTAGGCAAGTTTTGCTTATGAAAAAAGCAGAAAGAAATGTTTATTTTTCTTTTTCTACTTTTTTTTCTATATATTTTTTTTTAATGAGCTTTGAATTGACGCAATGCAAATGTGATATCTTAAGTATACAAGCACCGAAATGTAATTTCATTATTTATTTTATTTATATATATAACTCTGTCTAATAAAAGTGGATACTACACGAGTTCACAATCCATTAAAAACCACTGAGAATTGATGATCATACTAAAAGTAAAGCGATTGCCTTCTTAGTGTAACTGACTACAAAGCGTCCAAAGACATAATAGTCACTTGTCAAGGCTATGGTGTCAGTGTTTTAGTAAGCGCATGGCATAATATTCATCGACTATCTGGAAAAGGTAAAAACTATAAAACTATTACCAAGCGTTATTAAAGTGCTTATAGTTGTTGTTGTTTATTAGCGTGGCTGCAATTTTATTGACTATGAAATGCCCCATAACATTTACAGTTCTATAGTTAAACTATAAAATTCTGCCAAATTCAGTTACGTTCAGTTTTTAGCTATTTTCTGATATATATATATATATATATATATATATATATATATATATATATATATATATATATATATATATATTTATATATTATATTTATATATTATATTTATATATTAATAAAATGTTTACTTTTATAAATAAAAAAATAAATAAATAAATAAATAAATATTTCAGCTCACTTCATTTGTATACCCTTCATATCATCAACATCTTGAAAGCTTTAACTCTTTTGCTCTTCACTTTTCATCTCCAAATTCTGCCTATGAACGGATGCAAAGCCTACAGACTTTTCAGCTCAATTGTAATATAAGATAATATAAACTGCCTTTAACTTTACTCTATTTGCTTATTCCTCACATCTTCAACATCTTTAAAGCTTTTCGCTCTTCAATTTTCATCTCTTTGTTGTGCCTAGAGTTAAGCTATTCTCTCTTCTATCTTTGCTGCCTCAGTGCTATATAAGATAATATAAGCTTCACTTTACTGTACTTCATTTGTATATCCCTCGCATCTTCAACATCTTGAAAGCTTGAATTGTATGCTCTTCAATTTTCATCTTTTAAGTCTGCCTAGGAAGGAATGCAAAGCCTACCGAATTTTCAGCTCAATTGTAATATAAGATAATATAAGCTGCCACTTAACTTCACTTCATCTTCAACATCTTTGAGGCTTTAAGTTTTCGCTCTTCAATTTTCAACTCTTGAGTCTGTCTAGGTTTAAGTTATAGACTCTTCTTTCTTTGCAGCCCCAATATAATAGAAGATCATATAAGCTTCACTTTACTTGACTTCATTTGTATATCTCTCACATCTTCAATAACTTGAAAGCTTTAACTTTAACTGTTATCTCTTAAGTCCGCCTTGGCTTAAGCTATATTCTCTTCTTTCTCTTCAGCTCAATTGTAATGTAAGATAATATAAGCTTCACTTTACTTCACTCCATTTGTATATTCCTCACATCTTTAAAGCTTTAACTTTAGGCTCTTCAATTTACATCTCTTAAACACAATATATCTAGCAAGGGTTGAGCCATAGCCTCTCTGCTGTTTACTTTGTAATGGGGCTCGTGGGCCTTTTGTCAATCAGTCCGTCAGTGTGTCAGTTGGCATAGTCAGTCCGTTAGCTAGTTAGTTTGGTGTCCAGCAGCTCATTAGCCACGCCTCGAATTGACGCGGCGCGGCTACAAATGGTTTTTGTGGCCAAGGCTTTAATTTATGTTTTGGCAGCCGGCGCGCTACAAAAGTAAATGAGCAAATTTACTTGTTATTCAAAAGAGGTCAAGTGGGTGGATTGGGTTAAACTTGAATAGCTGCTGCTGCTGCTGCCTTGGCCGGTGCAGGCAGAGGCAGCGACCCAGGCCCAGGCCCAAGCCCAGACCCCGGCTCAGGCTCAGACCCTGGCTGAGAAGGCTACGGCACCCTTAACCCTACCCAGTCGCGACTTGTGAAACATGATTTTGCTTTTTATACATTTGCTAATTTGCGCTCTCAACATTTCAGTTTTCACAAGCCAAGGGTGCGCGCTTGACTACACCAGGGCGACTACGGCGTAGATGGGACGCGAAGCTTTTGGGGCTGGCAAATGTACAGCGGGACGAACCAACGAATGCCCGCGCCCAGTTCATGTTCATGCTCATCATCTCGTGTGCATCAACATATAAATGCTTAGCCCATTTCGAAGCGGGGCCAGCCTTTGTTTTGCCTCCTGCACAAAGGAGGCCAATATTAACGATAATCCGAGTCCGAGCACATGCCGGCTGTCCAGGCAGCAGGCCAGCCTCAAATGCCGATAAAACCGGCAATGGCAATTGGCAATTGGCAGTGGCATCCATTCCATTCCATTCCATTCATAGCTGCCATTCGGCCAATTGTTGGCTTCATTTGAATGCGGGCCAGCCGAACCCATTGGCCCGATAATAGATAACAATAAGAATCAAGTGAGCCAATTGCCAAATTTATGGCTCAGTCCGAGCACTAATGGCCATGTCAAGGGTCCTGTTTCGCCCAGTTTGGCATTCAAAACAGATCAAGATTTTTGTTCATTCACTAAGCATGTTTGTCCAATGATTTCAATGAAGTATTGATGTGGATTACGAACCGAATATGAGTTTCAATGTATGTGTGAGAGAATGAGAGAGAATGAGGTGTGTGTGTGTGTGTGTGTGTGTGTGTGGAGGGCTCGACTAGCAGATACCCTGAACTCTGCAAAGAGAATGCTATGAATAAGTTAGGCTCTAGATGAGAACGTAATTATGACAACTAAATATATATAAATATTTCTATGTAAAATTCTTTATTTAATCTGACGTGAATTATTTAAATAAATTTGCTGATCTCGTCTTCACATTGTTTTTCTTAATTAATCTGATTTCCTATAACTTATCTCGCACTATCGCTTATTCCCTCCGATACCATGATCACTTATCGATAGTATTTTAGTAACCCATCGATAGTTGGCCATAGTGCTCCACCTCTAATTCCTATTGGCCTACTACACCTTTTTTTTAAATTTTATTTATTTGTATGTATTTTTTTAAATTTATTTATTTTATTTTTTTTTTAAATGTTTGTCTTTCGGCTAGTTTATATTCTGTAGAAACAATGCCTAAGACTAAGTTATGATTACAGTAACGGAGTATATACCTTAGCTTAAATCTCTATTAGAATTAATAAGCTTCTTCAACTTCAATTTTAGAAATGACTAGGAAACAGATCTGAAATCATGCATACCATAGCATAGCAAATGCAATTTGAAATGACTAGGAAACAGATCTGAAATCATGCATACCATAGCATAGCAAATGCAATTTGCCCTCTCTAGCTTCTATAGTCTTTTAGACAAGTTGAAATAAACAATATCTATTTAAAATTTGTTAATGAAAAGAAATATTGAAAGCTTGTATTCCATAGAATATACAAATTGTCAAGAGAGAAGCAGTCTGATTGTCAAATAAACGGACATGGCTAGACAGGCTAAGTTATATATTGGTATATATTTCATTTGATGGGGTCAGCCACGTATTACGCTGCCTGCTAATATACCCTTAATAATCACATAGGCAAAATGCTTTTAATAAATGGAAATTATTTTCTGTAAGCTTTTATCTCAAAGCATGAATTTTATATTGAAATTTTTTAATTTGCTTGTCTAAATTATCATTATTAAATCAGCTAGTATATATATATTTTTATGGAGTCTGCCACGTATTCCTCTGTCAGTTACATACATCTAAGCAAAGCTAATATCTGCTATTATTATAATATTATGAAAACATTTTTTTTTTTAAATAATATATTGAAATAATTTTCTGTAAGCTTAAGTCTTAAAGCAAAGATTTTCTATTTTTTTTTCATTTATTGTATATTTAAAATTTAAAAAAAATCTAGATTTAAATTAGCTGAGCTGAGCTGAGTCAGGGTATCTGCTAGTCAGTGTTGCCTCTTGTCTATCAGTTGAGTTGTTGTTATTATGTTTTGCTGTGGATCACACAACTAAAAATTATTTCTAAAATAATTTCAAACATTATCAAACACACACATAGAACAATAACTTATAGCTAACACTGTTAAGAGTAACATATATAAACATATACATACATACAAACACATATACAAATATACACATTAATATCGAAATGGATTTTTTTTTTATAATTTTATTTTCAGATTTTCAGCTTGATGGCGTGTTGAGCGTGTTTGCAAGCTGCCAGATGCAAGGCAAAGGCACAAATCTGAGCTACAAGCAAAACAAATGGAATTGGCCAATTTCGTCTAATATAATAATAATGCTTGGAATGATTGAAACAAGAATGGGCAGGCGTTAGTAATGCACTAGTTCAAGTCACAAATGTTAACGAAA